>VVHJ01052676.1:17324-34020 GCA_015107715.1 Tylochromis polylepis
CCCCTCTCCCCCACACAATAGTTCCCCAGCCATATCACATGTCCCCACACAAGTCTCCCACTGGGTTTTGAGACGGTGTTTTTCTACCGCCAGTCTGGCACAATGACAGATAAGAATGCATGAATTATATGATTCATTTCTGGGGTTTCAGCAGGTGGTGCGACTTTGCGTTTGTTTGGTGGTTCAGTTCTTGTATCATCCGTCTGCCTCTCAAAAGATTAATAGAGTCACAGGGAAGGAAGAGGGAACCTTCGCTGTGGCTCTTAAGTGGCCTTGTTCTTTGAGCCAGTAAATAAACGATGGGAGATGGTTGTACCAGACATGAAGCGGGAGGGAAATGAGAGGCTAAAGCTGTTGATCATCTTTCTTTCTCGCTCTCTCTCTCTCTCACACGCTCTCACTCTCATATACGTAATGACCCGGAGATAAAGTGGCAAAATAGAACATTTTTTGCCCACCGGTGAAAAATGCAGAGGGAACACTTTTAAAATTCTGCTCCATGGCTGAGAAATTGGAACAGCTAAATGTTGATGGAGAAATATAGTTTTGTCTTTCCCTTTAACTGTACCTTCAAACAGAGGACTACCTTAACAAATCTCTTTGCACTTAAGAATATAAAAATAAGGATTAGCGTTTGACAAGTTCTACCTGTACGCCCAGCAGTCGTGATGAATAATGGCAGAGGATGAGGATATCTGAGGCTTTAAATTATGTATGAAGCTTCCATGTTTGTGATTTACAAAGCAGAAATGCACAAGAAAATGCCTTTTTTTTAGGGGAAAGCAGGGAATGAACTGCTAGAGGTGGTGAACCTATTGACCAGAAGCAAATCCATTTACCAGCAAGGAAAATCTGAGTTGGGAAACTAAATGAGTAATGCTCCCCCGTGCTAGACTAACTACCACAGAGGTGCCCTAAAGTGAAGTATTTAACCCTTCATCCCCACCCCCACCCAACACTATAACCACCACCACCACCCCCACCGCCGCTGCTCCCGTTGCTCCAGTAACATTACAGTTTGACCAGCGGTAGAGGGTGAACTGCATAAATTATAAATCTGCCACCACATGTGAACATACATCTGATGGCAGATTTATGTGTCCAACACAATATGTAGATAATGTGTTGGAAACATAGACACAGTGTGTTAAAAAATGATCTTTTCTTCTTTTTGAACCAAACGTATACACACATTGTTGCCCACAGACTTTAAAGGAGCAAAAGCCTCTGCTTTTTGACTTTTCACTGCCGAACATTGTATGTGTTCTGTATTCCAGCTGCATTTTTCCTTTCACATCTAGAGTACTTATGGCTTCACCTTTTAAAAAATTGCTGTGGCGATTCTGTTGTGTTGTAGAACTGCTTTTCTTTTTCAAAACCCTTCATTTTTTTTCCATTTGTGACAGTTTGCCTCGAGCATTGAATTTTGTTGTTCTGAATTCCTATAAAGTGCCTCTTGACACGTCACTTCGCTGGCTTTGCAACTTCTCACATCAAGAGGATGTCTGTAACTGAGCTGAAGAGCTCATTCCACCACAATTCTTGTTGATATATTATCTTTCATCACAAGTATTACTACAGACATTTATCACGCTAGCGAACGCAAGACTTCAGTATGACACTGACAAAAGGCTCTTTTTCAGACGCAACAGCACTTGCTGGAATAATCACACTTGGATCACACCCTCTTCAAATACAATTTAGGGGAAATTCCAAATTCAGCAAGGTCAGATAACAATACTGTGAATATTTCACTCATGAATCTCATTTGATAGCCTCACTGCTGGGTGTATTGTACACTTCATTTACCGAGTTGACTTTACTAAGGAGACTGATAATTTAACTGTGAATGTTGTTGGCTAGAGAATACGCTGTGTGTTTACACTCGTAGCGTTTATTCCCACAGTTTTCTGTAATGGCCTCACAAATTGAAATGCCCTTAGAGCTATACGTAGTGTGTTCAGTTGTGTCTTGTCGTAATAACACCTATTTTTATATTACACATTAAATGTATGAAAGAAATCTATATTTGCATTCTTGTGGAATATAAATGCTGCAATACAAGTGCAAGATGCTGCAAAAGCTTAACAAGAAGCCCTCATCCAACTGATTTATGGGTCCTTAAAAGCAGTAAACAGACACAGAGAGGGGCTCTGTTAGGTGGCGTTTTCATGAGTAACGACCACTGACGTGTGTGTGTTCTTAACAATCAGTAAGTCATACCTCTCTGCTCATGCCTCTGGCAAGGGGATGACAGTTGTTAGCAGTGCTGATGCGGTGGATGCTTGTTGACACCGGCTGGCATTGTTTGTTTACTCAGCCCTTTCTGTGTTTGTTTGCCCTCACAGCCTGGCATCAGTCGTCCGGGGTCAGGTCCTAACGGGAGACGGGACACCGCTGATTGGAGTCAACGTGTCTTTTCTGCACTACCCAGAGTACGGCTATACCATCACACGGCAAGATGGCATGTAAGTTAGTTTCCCGTGCTCACGTGCATCATTAGGGGCATACGAGGGAATGCACAGTCATCCTTACACAACGATCAACAGGTATACAAGCAGACACCCAGCCAGCTCAGTCCTTGGGTTTTAACCTTTGCCCTAGCGACAATATATTTGTAGCATGTCCTGCTGTCCCCGGACTCGTGTGGAAAAATCCAGAAAAAAAAGCTGCCCAGCAGAGGAAGAATTGTCCTGGCAGTTATCCAAAATGTGCTCAGAACAAATCGAAACAGCAGCACATTGTGCCCTAGAACAATTCCTCATGCAAATGTCACAGTGGTGGAGGCCATTTTGAACCAGGCTGTTTAAAATGCATTGAATCAGCAAGGGTAGAATCAATCTGCCCGCAGTGTAGTAAAACATGGGATCACTGCCTGACCTTCTCGTGCTATTACCACAGACTGGTCATTAATAATGGGAGTGCAAATACATACAAGACAAACGTATGTCACACATTTTACTGGGAGCGTTCAACTCAGGTAGGAGCTTCATTTCGCACATGGTCGTCAGAGATTATGAGCCAAGCCTTCGTTCAAATTCAACAGATAGAAGCCATGTTTATGTGCTGCCAATGTGGAATAAAAGGCTTATTGAGTGGCAGAGAATTGTACAGCTGTTGTTATGAATCACAATCCTTGGGTCCCCAGATAGCTGAGGATTAGCTGATTTCTTCAGATATTCCGCCCTGTAACTCTTCTGACAAGGAGCGTGATAAATGGTCGGGGATAATCACACTTGGTTAGCCAACAGATCCGCTCAGTGTGTTAAGAAGGGGGGGGCAGCATCAAAGCCTGGCCTCTTGCAGCTGTGAGCTCCCCACTGCCCAAAGTGGAAAGAGCTTGAGAAGGAAGCTGTTTTAGGTCAGCTGCACAGCTTGGTTGTCGCTGCGTGTGCGTGTGCATGGGTCCGGGTGCGTACATGAGATGTGCAAGTATTCAAATCTGTGTGTGTGTGTGTGTGTGTCTTTGTGGATGTGGATACATACAATGTCACTACGCTGATGCTTTACCCCCTGGGTAGTGGAGCACACTGAATATATAGAGCAGCACTTCAAAGACTCGCCCTTCATTTCCAAACCAGTAACTTTTCCCTGAGTAATGTTGTACTAATTAAACCAGTTCACCAGTGAAAACTCCCAGAACTCTGAACCAAATTCAACCATAAAGTGTCTTCTGACGCCACGCTGAGTGAACAGAAGTCATAAATTAGATTCAGTGAATAATAATATTATATGGAGGCTGAACAGAGGGATCACTTTGATAGGGAAAACTGCCTTTGAAAAAGGGATTATCAGTCTTAACATAAATATTTACTGTGCTACTTTGAACTTGAGGAGAAATTTCAAAAATATATCAGTCTAAGTTTTGGCCGACATCAGTCATTAATAAAAAACAAATCCAAGGCGATGATGTTGATTAAATCTGGAAATGTGCTAACATTGCTAATGAAAGGTCAGTCCTCCTGATTTCTCTTTACAATTACTTTCGATTCCTTTGGTAAAATAACTAATTATTGCAAATATTCTTTTGGCTTTATATAAAAAAAAAATAAAGGTGTTTGGATGTTATGGTGAGAAGTTGACTTGTTTTCAACTTATCATGTTTCCTGGTTGTCTTTTTGACAACTAAGAAACATGTGTATGGTATATAGTTCTATCATAACAAATGTAAATGAGTCAAAACAATGAGAATTAGGTTCAAAGATGAGAAAGAAACCTCTAAAGATTTTACTGCTGAGGATTATTTTACTATTTTTTACATAATAAGAACAGGTTATTCAGTTGCCGTTTGTATTTAACCATTAACAATTCTCATGCTTCTATTTCCTTCCAACATTCTAAGGTTTGACCTCTTGGCCAACGGTGGAGCATCTTTGACGCTGAGCTACGAACGCGCTCCCTTCCCCACATTGCACCGAACAGTGTGGCTGCCCTGGAACGTCTTTCATGTGATGGACACAGTGGTGATGAAGCGGGAAGAGAACGACATCCCGAGCTGTTACCTGACAGGCCTAGTCAGGCCCAACCCCGTCATCCTGGCCACACCTCTTTCCACTCTTTACAAGACCTCCCCAGAGGACAGTCCTATAATCCCAGAGACCCAGGTGAGATCCATGTCATAGAGGGCCATTGTATTACTTGTGGTCAGTCCTAAATTTATTGGTATAACGCATTGTTTTGAATGACCTGTGTTTGAGTCCAGTGTTACAGACAGCAATGTTGAAAACACACATGCACAGAGTAACAATAATGCTGTTATCTTCCTTTCACCATGGCTTTCTTCCCTTTTTTAAACTGCGTCAGATTTGCCTTTCACTTTGCCTTTGGGCTTTGATTGAACCGAGGCATCTCCACTAAGCCATAAATTGTCTCATAGCAACACTGATAAATTCTAAGGGCACATTGCATGGAGGTTACATGCCTCAGGATTTGGTTTGTTTCCATTTGGACCAAATCTATGTTGAAAATCCCTAAATGTAGAATGTGACTCTGCAGCTTTTGCTGCTTTTACTGTTTGGAACAAATTCTGTCTGTGTTACATCAGAGGAAAGAAATCAAAATCATTGGACATGCTTCAACATAAGTATAGTGTCAGTGTGAAAGGCAACCAGGAGCCAGGATGAAAAAAAAACAACCCAAAAACAGAAACTCCTGTCAGTTATTAGTTGAGATGTTCCAAGTATTTTTTTTTTTCCTGAGACTTTTAATTATGAAGAATTCATTTACTGCCTGTGGAGCTCAATTTGCATTTAGAAGATTGCAGTTTGTGGTTGGCATAAGTAAAAACTCTTCTTTAAATAGTCTGGCTTCCCCAAAAAGTTCATAATGTTTCACTGCTTAGAATAAAATGTATGTATGTCTAGCAACAAACAAGGTTTTTCTGACATGATACTAGAGATTTATTGTGACCTGGATAATAAATTTTATGTATGGTATCTTGCATTTGGACTTATTCTCATTAAATACATATGTTTGTTGCTCCTTTTAACTGTGTTACTTAAGTCTACTTCATGCTGTGGCTTTGGCACCGGTCTGACTGCTAATTAAAATCCTAGGTCCTTCATGAGCAAGTGGCCATACCAGGCAGTGACCTCAACCTGGTCTACCTGAGCTCCAGGGCAGCTGGCTACAAGCCCATCCTCAAGGTGCTCCTGACCCAGGACCGTCTCCCCTTTGGCCTGATGAAAGTCCACCTGATGGTGGCCGTCATGGGCCGTCAGTTCCAGAAGTCTTTTCCTGCCTTCCCCGACCTTTCTTACACCTTCATCTGGGATAAAACAGACGCCTACAATCAGAAGGTCTTTGGCCTGGCGGAGGCTGTGGGTGAGTTCCTGCTGTGAAGCTGCCTACACTGAAGATGTTGTGTAAGCACAAGTTCACCGCCAGATACTTGTGCTACCTTCAGGCAGTGAACCTTGGTTGAACTTTTAAAGATTGATTTTACTTTTTTTAAATTGAGGGTTATTTAGCTGGGGACTGCTTTTGTTATCATGTGCAATAAAGATTTAGCAGGTGGTATGAAATCCTGAAATCCCCCTGTGCTGCATTTTTGAAGGCCATTGCTCTTTTGCTGACTTCTTTGTTTTGCATGTATGATATTTCAGCAGCTGTGCACTTACTGAAATATTGCCTCTGAGGCAGAGGCCTGGAAAAAAAAAACAGCCAAGGGTCAATAGTCAGAAATACTGATAAAAAAATAAAATGACAGAATCCTTTTAGACACTTCATACATAGTAGAATATTTTGATTCAATTATTTTATATTATAACTGGTCATACTGAACATCATACTTATTTATATAATCCTTTTGGCTTGCGTTAGAGAATTACATCTAGTAGCACTTGCATCATCGTAGTTTGCTGATAAAATTTTCAAAGCCCAACATGGACTGAGAGTGCAGAGAATTTTGCAGCACTTGTGATTTTTCCTAAAATGTGCTCCATCTGAACTTTTATCATTTTAATATTTCTTGCCACCTTATATTTAGATTGTTTGGAATAGTGGTTTATTTGCGTTTACACAAGACAAAACAGACAAATGAGAGGAGAATACATAAACTCCAAACAGTGCAGGCAAGACACAGAAACCCCATGGGCCTTCTAAACTCATCCCAGCTGGAGAAAATTACATAGCCAAAGAGAAGGCAGAACCAAGAAATACAGGAAACAGCGACGACATGTACTGAATGTCTTATAAGCTACAAGCCTCATTGCTGCTATAAGTGTCTTATAAGGAGGTTGTAACCTTGCTCACCATAGGCGTCTGCTGTCATTACTTTCAGTGTCAGTGGGATATGAATACGAGTCCTGTCTTGATGTGGTGCTCTGGGAAAAGAGGACAGCGGTGTTACAAGGCTATGAACTGGATGCCTCCAACATGGGAGGGTGGATGTTAGACAAACACCACATATTGGACATTCAGAATGGTAAGAAATAATCATGTATACAGTATGCATGTATGTCTGCGTGTGTGTGGCTGTGGGGCAGAGATAGGTAGCCTCTTTGGGTTACAGGCAGGTGGTCTTTACCCTGAATCACCGCAATAAATACTTGAATCAAAATGAAAGATGGTTCGTCATCCCATCTGCAGATAATAGAGGAGAGTTTTGAAGGGCCGATCATTCACAGTAATGACTGAATAAATCAGCGAGTAAGCCACCAGGGTGCAAGGCTTGCAACGATTCTACACCACTCAGCTATTTTAGGAAGAAGACGGCCTTTTGCTGCTCACAAAGGCTTGCACTTTTGATGAACAGGCGTCATGTTTAATTCTCGCATTAATTCAATAAACTTAATTAATTTCTTGCTCTGTCATCAATCAGATTCTCTTTAATCGGCAAGTACAATAAATGGACATGAGTTTGTCTTTGTCGAGCTGCTGCAGAGTTATGAGAAAGGGGAAACATACATAATGAAACTATCAAATATACATACAGCAAAGTCACTGCTGGGTTACAGTACCAGGAGGTCACACACTATAATCTGGAGATTTCAGCCAGCACACTATTAAGGGGTTTCAGTATGTTACTACTGTGGAGGCAGTAATATGACTGCAATTATAGGAAGTATGCCTCAGGGCCTCGGGCTAGTGAGTGCATTGTCAGTTTGCCAGACTGCTGTTTTGACATTAAACCCACTTCGGCTCACAACCATTGTTCCAGTTGTCCAACACAATTTGTGTCCTTTTCATCTCGAAAATAGTCGAGGTCAGTCCGTAGTCTCACACTGTCAGAGTGGAGTTGGTGAATACATATTTTGTTTTCATTTGAATAGGTTTTGTATTTTCACTTGTTTTTTGGCATTGAAAGCCGATCTTTGCTCATTTGGAAGTAAAATTAAGCATTTTTAAAATCCTTGAAAAATGTTTATATGTAGTTGACAGATAAAGACCTTTCAAATAGCACAAATTCATATAGGATTCCTTTGTTTTGCTTTTGCAATCCACACGGTGTACATAAAGCCATGAGCAACAAGTGCATCTCGGAAGAAAGTTATAGATTTGGTAAACATTTCATTTCTTATCACCTTATTTTACCTTATAAAAAATAGATAACCAAATATAATTGCTTCGAGGAAATGAATTGCACTTTTTCAATAAAATGTACTTTCTTTTGGTGCAGAATGAAATTTCACGACAAACAGGGTTTTTTTTTATTATATTTGCTCATCAGGTAGGTGGGTGAAACTAATCAGTATTAATACCTTCAAAACATCATTAAGCACGTACTGTGCTAGTGATGGCTACCACTCTACAAACATCGCCCACTCAGAGGTCAGACTCTGTACTAACAGGTGTAAGTATTGAACTTTTATGATGAATTGTTCTTTTCAGAGCTTTGTTTGAGCAGAATAAAAATTAATAACAGAGTAGAAAAACCTGCAGATTTAGCCTTTTTTTTTTTCATCTTTTTAGCTTTCATCAGGCAACTTGTTTGTTTTCATCAGCTATCAGTATTTTGATATAGTGTATCATAAAGTTCCATCATGTTGAAAGCATGTCAGTAATGGCTGTCACTGATGCTTTTAGATTATATGCATTAGAGTAATGAGTGTTTTTATAATGAAAATGTATTATCGTCCATCACATGCAAAGCTTTACATTCAGTATTCTTCAAAGGCTTGGATCCTAAGTGCCACAACCTCTATTTTAAAATAATATGTATTTGCCAATATGATAAAAAAAAAAAAATGTGTATATGACACTCTGAGTAGCTCTAGTGCGGTTGAATCTATAAACTATGTTCATAGGTTTAATAGCACACAGTTAAAAGATCTTAAAAGACTTGTTTTTATGTGTATCTGGGATCTTAATGCTAAATTTGAAAATGTAAAAATGCAGCATGTGCTGAGCAGTTACATTTCTTAAGGTCTCTGTATCGCCACAGCTTTGATGTGTTGTGTAAGGAGGTTCACATGAGTTTTGGAGCCCCCTTACAAAGCCTCTGCAACCACCCAGCACTAAAGTATAAATCTGGTTCTTTCTTGTGCCTTTTTATCCAGATCCATCAAACCTTTAAGTGAACCACTGAGATTATTTTTGTGACCAGATATTTTGGCTACCAGAAGAGGGCTTTCTGTAAGGTGAAATGTTTGCGAACTTGTTTCTGCCTCCACAACTGGCAGGTACAAAACTATTCATCCCACAGCTACTCAGTGGGTTTGCACAGTAATATCATCCATGTATTCTTCATATATATAACAGTCGACTCAGAAGTCGGAGATTACAAATCTGTTTTTTTGTCAGAAATGTTTGTGGAAAACATGTCAGAGAAGCAGTTTCTTTGTTCAGTCCTTCATGGTACTTTGTCCTGCTTCTTTGTTGAACATTAAAAGAACAGACATAGAAACCCAATCTGTCAAGCCACCCGGAACCTGAAGTTTGTGAAGTGTGCAAAAGAACGCTGAAATATGCTTCTAGCTCGACTGCTGCTGGTGCATTGCGTTTCATCCCACCTGTCTCAAACTATAGCACACCCATCTCCAAAGCCTTCACTGTGGCAGCATCACAGTTGGAGTTGTTGTGAGATGCATTTGTGATAACAGATAAGTGCAGCATGTGTGATATGCTAATGTATGCGGCATCCTTTATTAGATTGAGCTGTACCGTGTGTCTGGATTTATCAGAAAATCAAACGTTACTGTGCATGAAAAATCATCATGTGCGGGCTTGTTTTTGTACATCGAAACAGTGATGACAGAAATAAAACAAGAACCAGATGGTGTTGAGTGTTTTCTTATGCAGTAAGTGCTGCAGCCTCCCCGAGGCTTTTTCACACTTTTCACTTGTCCTTTTACAACACCGCCCTGAAAATACATCGCAAAAACTGACTAAATTTAAAAGATTCAAAAATAGTTGAGCAAACTCGTGTTGTTTTGTCTCATTGATTCCTGTCTGACAGGAGCTTAATCAATTTGCCGAAAGGGTTTCATGCTCCAATCCTATTAGCTCACCCCGAAGACGGTGTGCTTGGTAAGGCTGTGAATTGTTTTTGTTAGCGACTTTGGCATGCTAGTTTATGCAGGGTTCACATCAAAGTGTCAAAAGCCAATCTGTAAACATATCTATGTTTGCGCTCACATTAATTGTTTTTACAGAGGTAGTGAGTTGGCACCTAGTTCTCCCTTGAATTCCCTTGAATTTTCTCAGTACAAACTGAATTATTCAGTCTCGCATTCAGCTACTTTTTGACATTTGAGATTTATAGCCCATGTGGGTTTTTGGGCAAGGAATGCAGTTCGATATCCTCGGTCGGCATGAAGATGAATCCAAATATCACTGTTTGCCTTCATTGCTGCTCCAGTATTGATTCTTTAATGCTGTAAACCTTGACTAATGTCCTCACCCAACATGCTAGCAAGTGGTGGTCCTCTACAGCCGCACAGCGGTTTAGCTCCAGACATTTGCTATCGGTCTTTGTTGTGACTCTTGCTTCATTTTTGCACTACTTCTAACATCTGAGCACTTTTTATCTCATCGTTTGTGTCAAAAGACCCAAGCAAAAAGCCCTCTCCGTCTCTGCCTCCATTCCAGTGCCTGTCAAACTAGATAAGGCAAATTGCTGGTGTCTGTGCTTTAGTCATGTCCTCCTGCCCCTCCTTTCTTCGTTACAAGTGGATAGGCCTTCCTCTCAATCTGCAGCTTGTCTCTATCTAGGGTAACATAGCTGATTCTTATTGGACACAGCCAGGGTTCAGCAATTCAGTATCTCTGAGCATACTTACTGTACAGCTCACGCACATGCTGCATTTGAAGCACTGAGATGTTTCCTGCCCACTTTTAGCCTCAATCAGGATCAGTGGGAGCCTCGGTGCTATCTCTGAGAATGACACTGTGCAAAAGAGAGTAGAAAAGGACAGGGTGCAATTAAGACGCACTCCCTCGCTTCCCCTACGAATCTCTGTACTCTCTATGTGTCACCAAGGTGACATTGCTAAGGGCGCTCCAGTTTTTTTTTCTTTTTTTTCCCTTTTCTTTTTTTTTTTCCAGGTACAGAGGCTTGGCCTCACATTTGTACCATTAATCATCTCAAAAGCTGTGATGTTGACATTAAAGAATTTTTTTTCTTACCACTACATGCCTCAAATGAGCCTTTTATCAAACAAATTATTACCTTCTATAATGAGTCCAAAGAAAGAATCCGTTCGGTTTGTGAGAGTCGTCGGTGGAACAGTATTGTGTGTAGAGAAGAATTCTAATTTCTATATACAGGCAGAAGGCAAAGTTTGTAAAGATGACATTCTGGTCCCTGCTCAAATATTCCTGTAATAACTCCTCTTCTTCTGCTTATTTTCCCACTTTATTTTCTGTAACAGAACATCATGGTTTCTCCACTTCTCATTCACTATAATTCATCATTATACACATTTATAGTTTTGATTGTTTTCACTGTTTCTGCTATTATTTGGGAAATTCCATGTTACTCCTGGAGTCTAACTGTGTCTGACTGTTTAGTAATGTGGTAAATGCTGCGTGACATGCGGTTACATTACATTATGGTTATTTGCTTGTTGGATGGAAGAGTGTTGGAGTGATCTTGGAGCAAGAGAGATAACAGACTCTCAGACTTTATAAAAAATAAATAAATAAAAAAGCATTTTTTTTTTTTTCATTTTGCCAAGTGAAACAGTGATTTCTCTTTCACCAGCTTCTATCCAGAATTTGAAACACGCCTCCACATATTCATGTACTAATCAGTGAGCAGACACAATCCTAACGGCTGAGCCGTTCTGGTGCCATACTTATATTTTGAGTCTCCTCTGCAAAATCTGTTGAGGGAGCGTTTTTAGTTTTTACACTTCAGCGAAGTTTTATTGCTGCACAAACTGTATACTCTCCTTGTCTCACTGTAGCAGGAACTTGTTTTTGAGAAAGTTTTTATTTACAGTTTTTCTTCCAAACTCAGAGCACAGTGGAGTAAAAGCATGAAATATTTATGGACATATGTTTATGAACTCTAAAGCCATTTTAGTCCGGACACTGTAGGAGTCCCCTCATTCGGCCTGGGGCAGTAGACAGTCAGAAGCCAAATTCCCATCAGTGCAGCTCTCAAGCTGAGACATCACAAGCTTGATCCTTGCAACAATCATCAGCAGTAATGTGTCATGACCAAGTGCCCTTGAGGGAAGAAAGCTGCACCTTAATCTGTTCTTAAGTTAGAGGCAGATATTGTGTATGTGAGAAAATCACAGTAAAAGGGTATACGAGGGTATGTGAAGTGATAGTTTGGGGGGTGGTGGATGATTGATAAGTATATTTAATCCATTTCATTACACTGACTTATAGCCTATGGTAAGACTTATGTATACAGTAATCTGTGATGGAAGTGTAAATAAGAGAGGACCACAGTGGCGTGCCAAAACAACCTTAGCATGCTTCTTTTTATTTACTTATTTATTTATTTATTTTTGGCTCAATAGCTGTACCGCTGCAGCTGATCTGTGTCCTACACACTGCCGTTACATCTTAGATATTAAAAATGTCTTTGTCTTTTCCGAGAATGTTAGGAAGTTATTACACAAACAGACATTAAAATTCTAGTCAGATTACATAGCTTATTTGTTATTTGTGGATATGATTCGGGGTGCAGCCAAAACCTCTCAGTTCACTGAGTGTTTTCATCACACTGTGTGTTTCATTCAGTGAGCAGACGCATGGATCACAGTTCAATTAAAGCCCCAAGGTCGCGCGTTTGATGGCGTCACATATAAAGCCTTCCCACGGACCTATTTGTCTTTGTTAGAGGCTCGTGTATAATGCTTTCGGATACAAAAGACGGATTGGTCAGATCGTCCTGTCAGAGTCTCGCCAGACCGTGCCTTCATTTGAATTTGTCCTTCAATCAATTAAATCAATGAAAGGAACTAATCAGAGAAGGGACAAGCAGCATGGCTGCATACTTGATTTCCCATACATTGAGGGTTACGATGGCTTATGGTACAGCGCTGTGGGAGAACGACATTATGCGACCATTCAGAGGTGTCATAGATCCACTAATTAGGACAGAGGCAGTGTGAATTCACACAAGTTGCTGGATGTGAATAATTAAGTGCTTCCAGCATGCACTTCTTCCCTTTGATGTTTTTTTTGCCCTTTGAAGAGAGTCCCACTATATCAGCACCCTCTAAAAAGCCAGTTATATCTGCCTCTTGTTAAAATATTAATCTTTAGTGACTCACCAAATATGGTGAGTCCTTAGTGAAATGCACTATTATTAGGGGGTGGTGCACTGCACTGTATTTATGTCTACCGCCTCTCTGTGACTAGAGGAAAGCAGGATCCCTGTTAAGTTAAAAGAAAATTATTTTACATAATGTATACTTCAGCTTTGTGGAGGGTTTCAAGGAACCCGCTAAAACAGCTGTAGAACATTTCCCAGCATCGAAGTATTTGGATATATCAGTTAAAACAATGATTAAGGCTAGTTCCCTGTGTGCTGCCTTGACTCCCTGGACTATTTAAATCAGATTGCCTGAGTTGTATGCAGTATAACATAAACCACAGTCATTTGGACTATAATTTGTTACTTCTCATTTAAAAACAAATAGCAATTTGTTCTGAAACATAATTTTCTGATGGCTTATGCAGAGTACTTTAGATCATGAATTTGAAAAGTATCTTTATCTCTTTATGGTTATACCGTTATGAAATGTGCACTGTTCTCTGTGCATTAAGTCTAGTGAACCTAGCAAAGATACTGCAAGCTGAAGGAACAAAAACACACAGTGCCACCACATAGTTCTTTGTCTTTATTAATTAGGCATAATAATAAAAGTTAATTTAAAGTAAGTGTGAGTCAAGCTAATTACCTCTTAGTTCTAGTTCTGTAGTTAACACAGCTAACGCATATTACCTAGAATGGTGAACAATTCCTTTAAATACAGCATGTTGTAGCAGATTTCAACTATTTTATATTTCTGTTTTATCTGGATCTATCTGGCTAAATTTTCAATCCTGTAAATTAGTGTTGTTGGTTTTTGGGGTTTTTTTGTTCTTTTTTTTTTTCCTCAGGCATACTTTACAAAGGGAGTGGGGAGAACCAGTTTATCTCTCTCCAGCCCCCTGTGATTTCCACTGTTATGGGGAATGGACGGCGTCGAAGCATCTCGTGCCCCAGCTGTAACGGGCAGGCCCAAGGCAACAAGCTCTTGGCACCGGTAGCTCTGGCATGGGGTATTGATGGAAGCCTGTATGTGGGAGATTTCAACTACATCCGCCGTATCTACCCATCTGGCAATGTCACAAGTATCATGGAGCTGAGGTGAGGCTCATTTGTATGGATTTTGTAATGTGCTAGACCCAGTTTACAAAGTCTGTCATGTATTATGCAACAACATATTAATTTCAAGATTGAATTATTAACCCTTGAATTTATTAAACATTAACATTTATTAAACTAAACTCAAATCTTCATTTAAGCATTTTGTGTCACTTCCAAACAAATAAATAAGTAACTGCATATGTATCGCCTACATTTTTATAAGAAGAAGCCACATACTGTACCTGACCCCAAAAATGTGAACGAGAATATGGATCCCACATTTGTTCAGCGTGGAGAGGGAGACTGAAAGGGCATGGTGGACAGATTTTCAGTCACACAAATCTTTCCCCTGGCCGTAGAAATTTGAAATCTTTTACCAATCCATCTCCATAATTAGGAAAGACATCCTGTCTTCAGCGTGTAATTGGGATGATTTACACCCTCATGCCAAGTTGGCTTTTCACAGCAATGACTCTGATTCGGCCAGTTGGCTTATTTCAGAGTAGCAGATGTTGATTAAATGTACATTGGACCGTCACCCTCCATGAGACACATGCATGACAAACATATGAAAACTGCCTTAAGAGGACCAAGGTCACCACACTGTTGGCAGGTGGTTGTTCATGTACTGATTTGTGAGTTAATATTAGGGTTACAAGGGTGAATGAGTCTTTAAAATCTAAGATGAGCAAGTGGTTGGGGTGAAAAAAGAAAAAAAGAAAAAAAAACTTCACCAGAAATGAGTTAATATACGTGCACAGGTATGGGTTAAGACAGCATAGCTGTTATGTTGGAAAGTGTGAAATAATATAGATGGGAAAACGTGTAATGCAGTAAAAAAGCATGCATGCTCAGCAGCCCGTCACTAGATAAATAATAGTTTAAGAAATGGTTCATGACTCTAAGCAACTATTTTACTCTGTTTACAGGAAGAGAAGCATAAAAAACTACACCGAAGACTTGTGTTAGCCTTATTAAATTTAGTCTGACATAAGGAAAAAGCAGTATCTCTGTTCACAATAGATGGCAGTTGCCATACATAAAAACCGCATGAACCAGTGCAGCAGGAGAAAGTGCATGTTTCTTTGTCTAATATATGGTATCATTCATAGCTTGGAGAAACAGAAGTGGCTGAGTTCACTTATTTAGAATTTGGTGTTCTCTCTCAAACACTCTGAGACTTTGTCAAACATTCAAAAACCAAAGTAGTTTGAGTTTCTGCTATGTGTCATGCAAGTTTCCTGGGTAACAGTACAAATGTTATTCCCTCAACCTTTTTATGTAAAGTACAACGTCTGTGTTGACATTCTGGCTTCAGCGGTCAGTGTAGCAAAGGGCCAGAATCAATATTTCAATACGGGAGGTTAAAATTGAGGAAACCAGTGGTAATGTAGGATGATCACAAGAGTGCACGCTTTCCTCTCTGCGGATTGTGCTGTTGTCTCAGCCGTCTACTTTCTGCCAAACTGTCATTGCCTTTGACTTTCTCTACTGGCTATGTTGACTTCAATGGGACTACTTTACACTTCTGTTTGTTTGTTTTTCTTCCTTTAATAGACTCTGTGAAGAAAAAGGCTATTTTTAAGCTTGTTTTAGTGCAAAGTTTGCTTTTAATTAGCAATAAGATGGTCAAGCCTAATTCATTCCTATGATTAAGTTTAAAAAAATGAATGAATGGGTAAATAACCACCTTGAAAATCAAACTATCCCTTCAAGATGTTCCAGTTTCATTGTCTTTTCCCTCTTTTTCTGCTTCCTTTGCACCCTATCATAGAAATAAAGACTTTAGACACAGGTAGGTGTATTGTCTTAGTGCATGTTTTGTTGTTTTCTTTCTGCATGTCATCATCCTTGTAAATATATGAATAACCTTCCCCTTTACAGTCGTCTTTAGCAGCAGTGATTACCATGTATAATTGTAACAGAACAATTATAGCTTGATTACATCTCAGCAAGATAAAGAGTGCACCGACTGTCAGAATTAGTGATTATTGACATAGTGTAAAACATTCAACTTTCATGCAAGTAATCACTACGTGTGACGCAGTCCAACTCAGAGCGCTGCAGTAAACAGTATCATTGTGAAGCTTATGATTACATTTCCATCTGACAGATGTTCTCTTGTAGAGAGACTTACACAACTGCTTTGTATTCCTGATTAAGACAACAGCACCCTATCAAGCGAAGCTACGGAAGGCATTTCATACATTCCACTGGTATAAGAGCAGGATTATGGAATATGCGTATGTGACTTTTTATATGAATTTAAGATTAATTTGCTTAACTCACCTGGTGGGCTTCAGTTCTGTTTTACTTCTTGAATTCAGATTCGCCGTATTTCTCATTTCAAACACTTGGCAGAGAGAAGGAGGGATATGTGGAATGGCATTTACAGATAAACCTAAAAAAAAAAAAAAAAAAAAAGAAGGGGGGGGGGGG
>VVHJ01052676.1:38989-51770 GCA_015107715.1 Tylochromis polylepis
AAACAGTAACATCAGTGGAATAAATTTAAATTCTTATAACACCAACATTATGAGGTGCTTGCTGAAGAAAGAAAGAGAAGAAGAAAATGCTACTTTTTTTGGGCTCTCTCTCGCTCTCTTTGCACTCAATCCAACATGAGCAGAGCATTTTCTCTGAAAGTACAGGAGGAAAATGTGTGCTAGGAGGAGGTTGGGATTTTGCAGTAGGTGGAAACATGAAGTGTTTATTGAAGAGATGAGTTTTCAGGTCACGGCAGAAGATATGGAGGGAAGAATAATTACTCAGTTTGGGGGGCTTGTTTTGATGTGGCTGGAGCTGAATTAGTGTTTAGTGTTCCACTAGAAATTCTCAGCATTGAGGACACTTACACCACACATGATAATGAAGCAGCACTCGGTAGCAGGCTTGCTGCACATAAAACCTTTTCTTTGGCAGTACCTGAGGAGGGCCGGCTTTGTCCGACAAAATTTACTGCCTACCTCGGGTGACATAAAAGCGGCACCCTGTCCCTACGCAATAGGTTAAGGAATTACAATACCATGACACCTCTTGTGCAGATTCCTTTGCTTAAACATTAATATCTTTTCTCATCTGGCTCCTTTAGTGTTTCACACCAGACTTAAAATAAATAATGAAGAAAAATAAAAACCAAAAAAGGCCTTTTATCATATGAAAATACAGGCATTCACATCCTCTTCTATACCCTGCTTCTGCAGAAAGTGAATTCTGAAGTGAACAAGCTGTTTAGAATCAAATAAGAGCAACATCAGATACTAAAACTTTTTCTGTGTGAACCTTATATTTCTTAGTATTTTTTAACCTTTATTTAATCATCCAAGTAGAGACCTGTGTGGCAACAAACAACCCATGAATGGCATGCTGTCTAACTTAGAAACATCCACCAGATAGCTACCAGACAAAAAACATCAGTCAGTACAACTACAAAACAAGAGGAGCGTGCATAAGCAGCACGAGATGTGAATAGAAGAATTTTTAGAGAACATCAGTAAGCAGCAGATGGCAAAAGCTAATGGTTCAGGAAACAACTCTGTGGGTCCATGAGACTATCCGTAATAGAGTCCTTGGAATTTGACCTGTCTAGTTTTAGTGTTTTTTTGCAAACCAGCCCAAAGTGTTTTCTTGTTGTTCTTTTTAACTTACCAAATTTACATTTTGATTAGATTCCTAATGTTTTAATGTAGACCAGCTTACAAAAAGGCAGAGCACAAGGCTACAAACCAAACATGGCAATGGAAACAGAATTATCTACATTCACACCCAAAATAACTCAGAGAACAGATATCGCAAGTGGTGTCCTATTAAGAGGTTAGATAAGAAGAGAAACACATTTGAGTTTGGGAGAAAATAAAATGGTGTTTAAGGCAACTTAAGAACATTTTTAACATAAACAGAAGAGAAAGCAATCAGTGTTTGTGTACACGTGTGGGTGGTGAACATGAAGGGGGTGAACATAAGAGAACATGGGGACAAAGGATTAAGCTTGTCACTTTTTGCTAATTAACCAAGTCATTTGGTATAAGCCAGTAAAAACATGGTTTTGGCGAGACTGTGTGATCTTCAGGCATCCAAGCTAGAGAACTGGCTCAGTGCAGTTTTACTTCAGGCAGCCTCAGAGGCATCATGTTTTATTATTAATCACCCTGTGGAAAAGCACAATTCAGGAGTGTTTTGACAGTTTTAATGACACAGTTATGTATTTGAAGGCCAGACCAGTCATTTGTGCTGTTATAAATAAGCTTTTTATTCAATGACACATTTCTGACAAGGAGACTGTAATGGCTGGCTGTGGTTTTACAGTAGTTTTTGGATCATTATTTATACCTATTATTATTGCAAGACATGGTTAATAATTATGTCATTTTAAATGTATTAATTATTTTTTAATTTTATTTATATTTAATCTGGTATATTAAATTCATTACCCAGTCCCAGGTTGAAGAGCTAAGAGCTAATGTCATATCCCTTAGGTATTCATTCTCCTGGCCCATTAATAGTAATTAATATTAATGTGGTTTGTTCCAAGTTTGGGGGAAAAAATAACAGAATGAGAACTGATCCTTCCTGCATCACCAATATATCTTAAATAATCACCAAAAACCTGATTTTAAAAAAAGTATATTTCAGCTGTGTAGATTTAAAACACTGTCTATGGGAAAACAAGGTAATGGCGCAGAGTTTTGTCACTGACTGTGTGCTGAATACAAAGGAGGTGTCACATAACGACAGAATTGCACAAATGTATTTTCTGCTAGGACATTATTCTTTTTTTTACTCACTGATCTTGAACAATACCATCCATGTAAACTTAAAATTCGTTTTACTAGACAGTACTTAATGTCCCCATGTAACTCAGTTTAAGAGGCTCATCAGATTTGCTTGACAGATGGTCAAATATTTTCAGAAATGCCCTTCCCCCACATCTTTTCACCATCGATTTATGCACTGCTGTGTCTGTGCAACTTTCTGAAACTGACAAGCCACTGTTCAAAGCTAACTGTTTGAAGGTCAGAAAGAGGTCAACTTCTTTTTATCTAGTTCTTCATTCTTGGTACAACTTCTGCTTCTTTTAATTAGAACAGACTCAAGAACTTTTTTATTTAGTGTGTGTATTGGCATACCAAGAATTCTTTGTGACTTCAAGCTGCTCCTGACACATACTGTGAAAAACACACATCATAAAGTGCATTCTTATATACAAAAGAAATATAATTACTATGGTAAGAGCAAGAAAGTAACACTATAAATGTCAATGGAGAGAAAGTGTCTGAAAATGTATACTGATGTACTGATGGCAACTTTGTTATTAGTTGGACTAATCTAATGATGTCCTGCATTTCAGGTGATTTTGGAATGGCCCACAGACCTAGCAGTTAGCCCAATGGACAACTCGCTGTATGTCCTGGACAACAATATAGTGCTGCGCATTTCAGAAAATGGTCAAGTCAGCATTGCAGCTGGCCGACCTACTCACTGCCCGTTGGCTGGACTGGAGCGGGGCGTGGCTGGTGGTCAGAGGGCACAATTAACCCCTCTAGAATCTGCTGTTTCCATTGCCATATCTTACCATGGTGCCATCTACGTAGCAGAGACAGATGAGCGAAAGATGAGTAGGATCCGGAAGGTTTCTGTGGATGGTGAGATAACGCATTTGGCCGGGGCTCCCTCCGACTGCGATTGCAAAAACGATGCCAACTGCGACTGTTACCAGACAGGGGATGGTTATGCCAAAGATGCAAGGCTCAATGCTCCATCTTCTTTAGTGGCAGCTCCAGATGGAACACTCTACGTGGCAGACCTGGGCAACATCCGCATCCGGGCCATCTCTAGAAACGGGCCAACTTCCAGTGCCAATACATATGAAGTGGCTTCCCCTGATGCCCAGGAGTTGTATGTGTTTGACAGTAATGGTACCCACCAACACACTGCAAGCTTGCTGACTGGTGACTTGAAATATACTTTCAGCTACAGCACAGAGAATGACATCACAGCTGTTACTGACAGCAGTGGCAACACTCTGAGAATCCGTAGGGATCCCAATCGCATGCCGGTGCGTATCGTCGCACCTGATAACCAGGTGATCTGGATGACCATGAGCACCAACGGTGGATTGAAGACACTCACAGCACAGGGTCAGGAGCTGGTACTTCTTACTTACCATGGTAATAATGGGCTGCTGGCTACAAAGACATCAGAGATTGGCTGGACAACTTTCTACGAGTACGTATGATAGCAATTGGCAAGAACATTTTGTGTAAATCTTTCTGTTATTTGAAAGTGCTTTATTGAGTTGGGTTGTTTTAATTTAGCTTTCAGAATGTAGAAACAGCCCATAATTATGATTACACACAGTTGTGTAGTACATCATGAGGTATAAAGACAAGTATGTTTGCCACATATGTTCTTGAATGTGTCTGTACTTCTGTGCATGGTCTCTCTCGTCTCACAGCTTAGTACAACTTTACTCTATAGTTGGGAACCACACTTACCTGCAATCTGCTTTAGGGTGCACATTTAATTGAAATCTAATTATAAAATTTGCCTCAGATATCAAAATAGCCTAGTTTGACTTCAGTGTCTCATTGCACATTAAGTGTTTTATTCTTTTACTGAACCATGTTTAATAATGTTGTAGGTAGACAGTAGTGATGGTGACATTAGTATGTTGGGTTAACAGGCACACTTTAAAAGTAAAATAACCTGAACTGTATTTCATTATTTATCATTCTATAATGACCGGGCTTTGTTTTGGTAGCATGGGCTACCAGAGATTGATTTTTTTCCTCCCTTGTCTAATTTGCTGTCATGTCACATTATGCCATGAATGATATCCTCACTACAACTAAAAAAGCAGAATTCAGTTAAGATTATAATGGCACATCAATCATCCAAATAATTGAATTCATTACAAGTCTCTGTAATTTTTTTTTTATATGAACGTGATAGCTGATGAGATGTGTCACTCTCCAATATTAAATATTTGGATTTTGCCTAGGGTTTATACAGACATCCCTTCACTTATGCTCAGGAAATTGAACATGTGACATTTTAATTACAAGAAAGTCGATCGTTTTACTCAACGAGTATAAAAGAGCTGATAATTGAATGCACTGTGGCACTATGAGAGCCCTCATACATATCAATGCTTTGTCATTCGATGTTCTTTTTGTCAACCAGCTATGACAGTGAAGGACGCCTAATGAATGTGACGTTTCCCACTGGAATGGTGAATAACTTGTACACAGACCTATACAGCGCTTTGATGGTGGATATTGAAAGCTCCATGACAGAGGAGGAAATCAGCATCACAACAAATACCTCAACCGTCCGTGCCTTCTACACTTTGGCTCAGGGTAAGGCCTCGACTTGCATCATCCCAGCTCAGTGGGCTATTTTGTAAGTTGTTATTTGTCATTGTTCCAGGGGTCGGCAGGGCCATGTTGAGTAAGCTGAAGTCGTGTATCATTACGAAAGCCTGACAGACGACAGTGTAAATGATTACTCTCTTAGTGTGTGGGTTTGGGTGTCAGGGAGATGTATCAACCTTGTAACTAAGTGGTTTCTGTGCTCCGCCTGAGCCAGATGGCCCAGTTATTTTAGCACGTCATTCGTGATCATTCTTCATTTTAAAATGTACTCATTTGAAATGCTAAGAACTTGTAGCATCTTCACGGACAACCACTGACCAACCCAGAAGACTTTTAGTAACATCAGTTCCTTAAAAGTTTCACTTTTTGTCTACTATCAACAGACCAGTGTAGAAGTAGCTACCAAGTGGGGTATGACAATTCGCTCAGGATTACCTATGCCAACGGGATGGACACCCACTACCAGACAGAGCCCCACATCCTGGCAGGCGCTGCCAACCCGACTGTAGCCAGACGCAACATGAGCTTGCCAGGGGAGAGTGGGCAAAACTTGGTAGAGTGGCGCTTCCGCAAAGAACAAGCCAGAGGGAAAGTTATCGTGTTTGGACGCAAGCTGAGGGTATGTTAAGGCTTTTCTTTAACTTTTTTTCCCTTGTGGCACATTCAAATAATCCAACCAACTTACTTATGCAAAATCCAGATCAAACTGTCCAAATTCATATCGGTGGCTGTGTCTCTGTCCTTATTATAACCTTGGAAAATATTTCTGCCCTCTTTTCCTTCAATAGAGCTTTATCAGTCACAACATTTATCCTGATGTAGAGGGTTATCAATATTCTAGTACTGTGCATGACTCCTCCTCTTCTTATTCCTGCTTCCTAGAATCTGACACGGTCTTATGATTTAAGGCACTTCATGAACTTAACTTGGGTGGTTACTTTGGCTCACGGTAATTTTTGTCTCCACTGAATTTAGGAGGTTGTGATTTAAGTGTACCTGAACGATCGCCAAAGTGTCTCTCAGTTTAATGAGCCTCGTGAAGGAGGTGTTAATCTCTGTGACAACTGTAGTAAAAAAATCTATGAATACAGTTTAAAGAGCCATCCTGACAAAGACCAGTGATATCAAATCAAAGTATTTGTTCTTAAATGTGTACTGTTGTATAATCTGTCCTCTTTTGTTATTTTCAAGCATCAAAACTGTATTATCACTAGTTATAGGAGAAGTTGCTTTTTTATGTTTCATTTATTTTGAATTTTTTGGTCCAACCCAATTTTAACTTGATTTTTTTTTTCTTCCCCACAGGTGAACGGACGGAACATTCTTTCCGTTGATTATGATCGCACCCTAAGGACAGAGAAAATTTATGATGACCACAGGAAGTTCCTCTTAAAGATTATTTATGACACCGCAGGCCATCCAGTTCTCTGGGTGCCCAGCAGTAAGCTGCTGCCAGTTAATGTTAGTCGCACAAGCAGTGGGCAGATCAGTGCCCTGCAGAGAGGTCCTACCACTGAGAGGCTTGAGTATGATAGCCAAGGCCGCCTGATTTCCAGGGTGTTTGCTGATGGGAAGATATGGAGCTACACCTACCTAGAGCAGGTAAGAAAATAACATGACTAGAGGAAGCAATATGTAAGATGCATTATAGAGCAGGCTCATCTGCATATATCACTACAGGGCAAGTCAAGCCCCTAACATAACATTATTTTGCAAGAAAAATCAGCTACAATTTGCCAAGTACCAGAGCTTATTATAGAGGTACCAGGCAATGACTTTGTCATTTATAAGATTTAGAATTAAAAATGTCAAGTTGGTTTCCCTGCAAAGGAGAATCTGGGGCTTCCCTCTATAACTACCATCCTATTCATTCATTAAACTTTATTGATCCCGAAGGTTGACCCCGAAGGAAACTATAACTCAACCCAGTCATCAAAATTCTGGGAGCAAAAAGACATGAAATGACTTCGCGCTACTGCATACTGGATACAGTCAATATGCAATAAAACAGTATACTCTTTAAATTGCTGTCTGTCTTACCAAGGTTCCACCCGTGGAAAAAATTCTAGAAAGCAATATTTATGTTTAATAATGTCCACAGTTTCTACAGTAGCAGTAACAAAATATGTACACTATTCCAAGGCCAGTGCTCAATTTTGCAATGTTAAAGTTATCTAGAAATCACTGGATTCTTCATTTGCCCAAATACCTTTAAGGAATTCAGCTTAATAGAATTTGTGTGAACTTGCCAAATAACAGACAGCAATTACATAACTTTACACATACCTCTAATACCTGAAACCTTCTAAGACTCAACACCTCGCCATCTGACTCCGTCTCCACTCGCTAACATTATACCTGGGTTACCTAAAACAAGCTGAATTCTTGTAAGAGTATATTTAGCACATATTAATAGGCAACATCTAAATAATGCATGCACTGCTTTCTAATGGTTTATTAATATGTTCGGTCTAAAGCAAACCTGAACACTCAGGTTGCTGTAGTGTTTAAATTATAAGAATGTACTTCATTGATCAATACCAATACATTATGACCAAACTCCATCATAAAGAGTGTAATTTTGCACATGTATATTATGAAAAATCTACTGTGGGAATTTAAAATCTAACCTTTGCTTTCTAGTGGTACATGTCAAACAAAAAAGGAGCAACTCAGTGCTATATCGCTCTCTCCCTTTCTTCCACATAAATATTCTTTAGTTGTTTTGCAGTGTTTTTAAAATTGCAGAGGGATGCTCTTCTACAAACATATGCAGAGATTTTTCTTAGCAGTCACTGGCTGCATCCTTGTGTTGCGTGACCTGGAGCGGCCATGTCAACACTCTGACACAAGTAACACAGGAGGCTCAGAGAGCACAGGAAACCTCAGTGTAGCAATGGATGACTGGGCATGACAATTTAACAGAAAAGAGTGGTAAACGCTTGGAAGGCAGGCAACTCCTAACTGCACCTACTGTAAATTAAGTAAAATAAGACTTTCTGGCCATGAGGAGTTAAAAGTAAATATTACTTCTATATGTTGACGGTACAGTGAGTCATTACCATGGAATTAGTTAAGGAATAGACTTTTATTTATGTATTTTACACTGTCATATAAAGATTGTCACAGAAGTCTATGTAGTATTTTTTTAATTACCTTTTTCAATAATTAGACAATAGACAGTACAACTAAAAACAGTAATACTACTCGGTGTATATTTCATATGTCTTACTACACCCTGCTTGCACTCAGCCTGTCTTGCATTTCAGAAATATTATCCAACTTAAGAAAAGATTCCCTATTTTCCTCTTTTCCTTTTAGTCCATGGTTCTCCTGCTTCACAGCCAGCGACAGTATATATTCGATTTTGACTCTCTGGACCGTCTTTCTGCTGTCACCATGCCAAGTGTGGCCCGCTACACCATGCAGACCATTCGTTCAGTGGGTTACTACAGGAACCTTTATCACCCACCGGAGAGCAATGCCTCAGTAGCAGTGGACTACAGTGAAGATGGCCTCCTGCTGAGAATAGCTCACTTTGGCACAGGCCGGAGAGTCCTGTACAGGTACCGCAGGCAGAATAAACTGTCAGAGATCCTGTATGACAGCACGAGGGTCAGCTTCACCTATGATGAAACAGCAGGTGTGCTGAAGACTGTCAACCTGCAAAATGAAGGTTTCATCTGCTCTATTCGCTACCGACAAGTGGGTCCCCTGGTCGACCGGCAGATTTTCCGCTTCAGTGAGGATGGCATGGTCAATGCACGCTTTGATTATACTTATGACAGCAGCCTGCGTGTCACCAGTGTACAAGGCGTCATAAACGAAACACCGCTTCCCATCGACTTATACCAGTTTGACGACATCTCAGGAAAGGTTGAGCAGTTTGGAAAGTTTGGGGTGATCTACTATGATATAAATCAGATCATATCCACTGCAGTCATGACATATACCAAACACTTTGATGCACATGGACGCATCAAGGAAATCCAGTACGAGATATTTCGTTCACTCATGTACTGGATTACTTTCCAATATGACGATGTGGGCAGAGTCACCAAGCGAGAGATCAAGATTGGTCCTTTTGCTAATACCACCAAATACAGTTATGAGTATGATGTGGATGGCCAGCTCCAGACTGTATTCTTAAATGACAAAGTGATGTGGCGCTATACATATGACCTTAATGGAAATCTGCACCTGCTCAATGCAGGAAACAGTGCCAGACTTCTACCTCTGCGTTACGACCTGCGAGACCGCATCACCCGGCTCGGAGACATCCAGTATAGAATGGATGAAGATGGCTTTCTTCGTCAGAGGGGAGCAGAAATCTTTGAGTACAACTCTAAAGGCCTTTTGGTACGGGTTTATAGCAAGAGCAGCGGCTGGACAATTCAGTATCGTTATGATGGACTTGGCCGAAGAGTATCCACAAAGAGCAGCCTGGGCCAGCACCTGCAGTACTTTTATGCAGATCTGAGCTATCCGGCTAGAATAACACACGTATACAACCACTCAAGTTCAGAGATCACCTCACTCTACTATGACCTACAAGGCCACGTGTTTGCTATGGAGATCAGCAGTGGAGAGGAGTTCTATATTGCTTGTGATAACACTGGCACACCACTGGCTGTCTTCACCAGCAACGGCCTCTTGGTCAAACAGCTTCTATACACAGCATATGGCGAGGTCTACTTGGACTCTAACCCAGATTTCCAGCTTGTGCTCGGGTTTCACGGGGGTCTTTATGATCCTCTGACTAAACTGTTGCACTTTGGGGAGAAGGATTATGATATAATGTCTGGAAGGTGGACCATTCCAAATGTTTCTGCTTGGAAAAAAATTGGCAACGAGCCAGTCCCTTTTAATCTGTACATGTTCAGAAATAACAACCCCATCAGCAAAGTCCATGAAGTGAAAGAATACGTTGCAGGTAAGACGTGCACCTGAAGCTGCTTGTACTATTGCAACAATTGCTATTATTTTCATGATTGATTTTCTGTCAGGATCTTTTTTCTATTTATCAAGAAGCAGCAAGAAAAGGCAAATATTTGGCAGTTTTTCCTGAAAAACATTAAATTGCCAGTTAATTTTAAGTCTAATCCATAATCTGCTAAACAGCTGTGATGATTGTCATTGATCTGATGATCCAATTTAGCTTTATTAGTATCTGAACCCGGTACGGTTTGTATGTATATTCATGTAAGCTATTAATTTATTCTGCATGTATTCAATATGCCGTTTTCAAAAGCATCAAATTAACAAGCTTTAAACATGTACTAAAATGAGGGCTCAAGAAATTCACTCTCACTAAAGCTCAGACTGAGATGGAATCACAGCAGCCATGACGCCAATATGTTGTCTCACCATATTAATTGTGGAAAATATCATGTTTCTTTACCAGATTCAATTCAATTCGATTTTCAGTTCTCAATTCAATTTTATTTATATAGCGCCAAATCACAACAGTTGCCTCAAGGTGCAGCAGACGACAAGTCTCACGGGGAGTTACAAATATCCTCTAGAATATTTGTCCCCAGGACCACATTTTGGCATCATGACACACACACACACACACACACTGTCACCGTCTCAGTACATTTAAACTATACCAGCCATGCTCTTACAGCTAGTCCATTTACAAATATATAAATGTTTAACTATAGTTATAACTTTAGATTCTGACCTTAATTCCTTTTAATTGTGATATTGTTGATTTTCTTTTTTCAGATGTTAACACCTGGCTAGTAACTTTTGGTTTTCATCTTCACAACACCATTCCTGGTTTTCCAGTCCCAAAGTTTGACTTGAGCATGCCATCGTATGAACTGAGAAAGAGTCAGCTGTGGGATGATCTGCCGGTGGGTCAAATTAATGTCTCTCATACATAACTGAACCCCAAATAAACTGAAGAGCAACTGAGATAAAGCCTTTGCTTCTACAGATGACCAGGCAAATTACAAAAAAGGTGTTTGGTTTTTTTTCTTCCCTCCCATTGTTTTCCTTTTACCTCCTTATTTTGAAGCTGCCATTTCCTAATTGGACTGCATTGCATTTCATAGAAGATCAGTTTTAATTGGGGCATATTTGCATAATAATAAACAGAAAATAAGGAAGTTTTCTTTGCGCTGTCTTGGTTTAGTTACTAGCTGCACATATTTTAATGCTGTCTAATTTTCTAAATAATATTCTGGTGTCGCTACTGTTAAAACTACTTTCTGATGCTTGGCTCCTTTGGTCTAAGGCCTTAACACAAAAAAAGTGTTGCAGTAAAATTGTCATGGGGGATTTATCTACTTTTGGCTTGAGAACACAGCTTGAAAACACCATTATCTTGGATGGGGATGAAAAACTCTCTGAAGCAGAGCAGTAGCTGGTTCTAAATGGCCTGGAGAGTCAGGTTCTGCCATGTTCAGGCATTAACGTTTCACTGCACTTTTCCTACAGTCTATCTCTGGGGTCCAGCAGGAAGTAACCAGACAAGCACACTCTCTCTTGTCATTCGAGCGGCTGCCAGAGGTCCATCTCAATAGAGGTCGGAGAGGTGAAAAGTCTTGGCTGTGGTTCTCAGCTGCAATGTCTCCCATCGGAAGGGCTGTTATGTTTGCCATCTACAAGGGCAGTGTCCACACTCACACACTCAACGTGGCCAGTGAGGACTGTATCAAGGTTGCATCAATCCTCAACAATGCTTTCTATCTGGAAGACCTCCACTTTACTATAGAAGGGCGAGACACCCACTACTTTGTCAAGCCAGGCCTTCCAGATGCTGACCTTGCTGCGTTACACCTCACTAGTGGACACAAGACTCTTGAGAATGGTGTCAATGTGACTGTTTCCCAGTCCACCACAGTCATGGATAGTCGAACTCGGCGTTTTGCAGATGTGGAGATTCGTGCTGGTGCTCTGGCTTTCCATATCCGATATGGATCCACAGTGGATGAGGAGAAAGCGCGAGTTATTGAGCTTGCACGTCAGCGTGCCCTGGCAGGCGCATGGGCCAAAGAGCAGCAGCGAGTGAGGGACGGTGAGGAAGGGGTTCGCCCCTGGACAGAAGGGGAGAAGAGGCAGCTTCTAAGTAGTGGCAAAGTTTTGGGATATGATGGGTACTATGTGCTTTCCATCGAGCAGTACCCAGAACTAGCAGACAGCACTAATAACATCCACTTTCTTCGGCAAAGTGAAATTGGGAAGAGGTAACAATACCAGGCATACTTTCTGCCAAAGAGACTTTGTTTTGGTGGAGACACTCTAGTCGACAGAAATGAAAAGCAACTTTAATTAATAGTTGCTGTTGAGTACCCTGAGTGTTATTGTGTTTTTGTATAAAAATAGAAAAAAAAAGGAACAAAGAAAAAAGAAAAACAAAAGAGGAGAAAAACAGAAGTGGTTAAAAACAATGCTGTGCATTGTGACCTGGACACTACAGAGTAAATGTTCAACTACGCTACGCCTTAACATGGCAGTTACAGGTCAGTTCCTCTGTAGCACAAGCCTTCTGGACTCTGAAACAGAGGAATAGTGGTGTCTTTAAGGAATCAGTGAGTTAATTTAGGTGTTTGGGGTTCTTTTTTTGTTTGTTTGTTTTCATCAAGGAAAGTTGGGTCAACAAATTATTGTAAGAGCAGAGGAAATGTTTACATTATGCATATCTGCACTTCTCTAGAAGTACCAGGCTCGTGGGCGCAGTCCCAGAGCAAGCAGTGTCCTTGAGTATTTTTTTGTTTTGTTTTTAAATCAGAGACTTCTGATTATAGAAATATTCTCACCAAACAACCACTATGTATACCAGATTTAGCACTGTAAACATCAAAATGTCTTATTCTTGTTGAGATAATTTCAAACAGAAAAAAAAGAAACATGTTTAAATGCGCGGTACCTGATATTCATTGTG
>VVHJ01052676.1:61046-74819 GCA_015107715.1 Tylochromis polylepis
GCTTTCAATAAATTAATAAATAAAAATAAAAAAAAATTTAATTTAAAATTTAAAAAAACAAAAAAACATTTTTTTTTTTTTTTTTAACCTTTAAGGGAAGAGCCAAGGTTCCAGGTTCCCTTTCAGCTGCTCACATCCCTCATGGATATCGACACCCTCATGACGAAATGGAGATGTAAGTACTGAGGCATCACCGTTGCTTGCTACGTGTAAACAGAGAAAGAAAGTTTGAGGGGAAAGAAAATGATATTTTTTTTCTACAGTGTGTTGTTTTTATTTTTCGCCCAAGGGCAGAACTGGACTAACAAAGAAGCCTACAAAGTTACTAAACTTTAAAGTTAGATTTGAACCCAAGAGGCAGAAGAATCTTATAACATCTTCCATGCCCGCTGATCAATACAACCTATCGCCAATGGACAAAATAACAATGGCTATTCCTGGATGTTTGTTTCCCCTACTTTTTTGTAGACAATCATGTGTGCATGGTACATCGGATGATTGGCAGCAAAGCTGGCACAGGGGGGTCGTCTGGCTACCACTATCTTAGATCAACTGTCAGGTATTGTAGGATGTAAAATAATGCTATGATTAGACATTTATTTTCACAAAGCAAGTATCCGAAACACTTCAGAGTTAATTTAGATAAAGACAGCACAGTGCTACTCTGCTTATCTTAATTAACTTATCACGTAGCAGTTCCTTCTATAATGCACAGAATATATTTAAAGTTCAAAGAAGCAACGCAAGAGTAAAATAAAATGTGAACAGCAATTTACTTTTAAGTTCTCAGAAGGCACAATTTATGACAGATACACATACTAAATAAATCATTTTATATTTGATCTTTTTAATTAGTGACCGATACAAAGTTTTTGTGGATCTTTTCAACCTGGCAACGTTCCTGGTGCCTCGCCACTGGATACCCAAGCTGAATCCCAACATTCACACTTTTCTGTACACTGCTGAGTGCTGCGACAGCTCCTACTGCAGCAGTGACGACTCGGATTAGAGTGCATCTCACTCGTCTGCCCAGGCTTTTTTACTTAAACAGATCTCCCAGCAGCGGATTATTTACAGTTCAATGAGAGGTGAAAAGCAGGTCAAAGAAATACATTTTGTTGATGTTTATGAGAAACAATACATGGCATCTTGTCAGTGTACCTTTAAAGAACTCGTACACTGAAATAAAGCTTATGTGTTTTCATGAATGGAGGCAGTTCAACATATAGCAAGTTTTATTCAAACACTATATATTATTAAGAAGAATTTAAAATCTAGGTGAGATGAAATTTGAGGCCATGGGAAATTTTAATTTGACATTAGGTGAACTGGATGTTGGAGTGAAGAATAACATAGACGGGTTGATTTGAAGGGATGATAACATGAAATATAACATTGGCTTTGAATGTCTTTATGTGGCATAACACATAAATGCACAAAGACAGTAAATGTAATTAAGTAACTACGTTTGTACATATTAATACAAGAGAAAATCAAGATAAATTGCACTGCAGGCTTATGACGCAGTGTCTGAGAGATAATAAATCAAATATTTAAATAGCCAAATTAAGACTATTTTACTTTAATCTTGACTGTGAGCCACAAAGTACTGCAGATGGCTCCTTGATAAGAGGTGCTCAGATGTTTCCCCAATAAAATTATGTAAATTGACTGAGATTGACCTGAAAGCAAACAGATCAGTGAGAGCAGTGATCAAACTGTGAGTGCAAGGACAACGCTGGTGGCGATGATGAGTTTTTACAAAAATGGATCATCTTTCATCTCAGCACGGGGATGGTGTCATAGAGGGAGCCATTTCAGACTACTCAGATGTGTCTTGGGTACATAAAGGTGTACAGCAAATGATGAACCAATGAACCAAACACATCAACGTCTAAAACAGAACCATTTGCACAGAATAAATATGAACCATAAAATTGTACATAATGTCAGTTATGTTGCTGTTGTTTTTGTAAAGTTTTAAATTAATTTTATCATGTATTTATGCACTGATTAATGAAATATCTTTATTGCAAAATTGTGGAGTTATATAACCCATGACATATACCTGTATGTATTTAATAAGATGTGTTTTATATGGTGGAACAATTCATGTTATTGTACTTTTTGCAGTGATGTGTTTTATTGTTCTATTAAAATTCAACACTTGCCAACAGTACGAAGTAATTTATTTGGTCTTACTGGTGCTTACATCTCAATAAAAACATTTAAAGTGGCACTCGAAAGCAAACAGATGAATGATTTGAATTTTGGCATTGGTAATCACACAGATATTCACTCACAAAAATACACACACACACACACACACACACACAATGACTCATACAGGCATTGTTGTCAAAGAAAAACAGCTGCCACTGAATCTGCAATGCCTGGAAAAAGAAAGAAAATAGAGAAATACTGTTATTCCCTGAGGAGATTCTGGACACTTCGGTGCGCCTACCTTAAGCTTAAAGATCATATAAACATAAAATGTCAAGATCAAAGGTCAAACTCACCACAAATGTTACCACCTATTTTTATATAAACATAGCCCTCATTTCCCCATCTTGTTCCCCAGGAGTTCTGCACAATCCAGTACGGAATATCCCCTGAAAGACCACATGCATTTTAAGACTGAATTATTTACAAGGTAAAGAAGCACTATTTGTGCTTATTATGTGTGCTGCACCCACATTAGACTGTTACATAATCACTCATATGCTTGCGTAATACCTAGAAAACAGAAGTGTGTTTGAAATAATTGATGTTAATAAATATAAAATATTTTTGTCTAAACTATGCCCATAAATAAACTATTAGATAGCTGCCAACACCACATTTGTAACCAAACTAGCGTTTAGCCTCTAATATTCATAAGTGTCCACGAACTCCACACTAATATTTCTTTCTGGATCCAAAAAGATGTAGATAAACTTCTAAATAAACAGAACATCTGGTACATCACGTCAACATGAGTACACAAATTGTTAATGATTACAATTTCAGCTAACCTTTGATCACTGTATGCTACGAGAACAGAGGATTAGGGTACAAGGTGAAATAAGAAAATACTTAATGATACACTGTAAATAAGGCAATTTAAAAAAAAAAAAAAAAATCATACTCTTCTTTAATCTCATAAATTACTTCCAACTACACGCGCAAGAGTTGTAAAAGAGGAACCTTGGTTCTTAGGATCTTGAGAAATGAAAGCATTTTAATTTTTACTCAGTCTTCAGATCTGACATGTAAAACTTTTTCCTCCTGCTGGCACATATTTCACTTGATATAAAAATTGTATTTTTAGGGATTTGAAATAAACTAAAACCTCTGATCAGATGCAGGCTTAAACTACTTTCACAGTGGATTACAAAACTCTAAAATCGAAAATTGTGTTAGCTCAAATAAATTATAAAGTCATACTTTTTAAACTATTCAAAATACCACTTCTCACTCTAATGTGAGACACGTGGTAGCATTTACCGGTAGCGTCATAGCCGACAATCAGAATGGCATGGTTGGACCACTGGCTGGAGCAGTGGTGTTGGATGATGCCTCCCAGGTAATCTTGCCAGCTTACAGCATCCACAATAGCAACCAAAGGGCCATGTTTTACTAGCTGACCCATCATTGCCATCTCTTGACCACTGGGAAAAAACAGCACAACTTGTTCTTATATTTACATTACTACTATAATGTAAAGTCAGGCAGTTAAATGTTATATAAGAATATTTAACCGATCAACTATTTTTTTTCTCAGCATCAGCACATTTCAATTTATCAGTACATCAGTTTTTGTTTTGTTTTTTACTAAATGTGGCAAATTTTCGTCAGTCTGTTGCTCATATACAGGCCTCTTCATTTACGCTCTCTGTCCTTCCACAAGATGATTCCCGCTGGGGTTATGTCATGCTGTACTCTGCCAGCCTTATTACATATGGTGCATGGGGCCCATGTTTGTGCCAAATCTATACTGAAGAAAGTCAGAATAAAGTCATTTGGGTTTCCATTTATGGTGAGGTTGTGTTGAAACTTTATGGTGTTTTTCAACTGCTATGCAGCAGTAAAAATCTGGTTTAACCATGAGATTAGCATTCTCTGTGACCTCCCCAAGTCGCCACCCTGCGGAAACATCCAATTCCAGCAGCTTGATAAACTCAGTGACCTAACATTGAGACCCCCTCAGAAGACACACGCAGGTCTAAAGGAAAATGTTTAGACTGGGTCAGCGGACTGTGGATGAGGGAACATTAGGAATTTACGTAGCAACATTGTGTTGATACGCAATAAATCTCAATATCAGCACTTCACTTTCAAGTTCTGTTTAAGAAGGTAAAGGGGCTTTATTTATATGGCACGCTTCAAACAGAGAGGGAAGTTAAACTGCTTTACACGGACAAAAGGATGCATCGAAAATGTCATTCAAAAACAGTGAGCCACAATAAACTATAAATATAAGAGCACGAAATGGCAGGTAAGTATGCAAAAGGAAATAAAATGCATCCAAAGAAAATAAAATATGAACATAACAGTCCACTATGAATAAATCTACATTGCAGTTATGCTATTAGAAGCTGGCCTGAAAACAACAAATGTAAAACACAGAAACCAATCCATCACAGACATGGGAGAACAAGTGAGTTTTTTGGTTAAATCTGAAAGTGGATAGATTGGCGTGCATGATATATCATCAGGAAGGAAGCAGTTTCCATCTGTATGCAGCACAGTAGAAGAAGGCAGCCTAACCTAACCTAGCCTAAATTCTAAGTGATTTATAAACCAGCAGCAGAACTTGAAAGTGTCTGATTTAAGAATATCACCTTAAATTCTAACCTCTTGTTACAATTCTGGCAGCAACGACTCTTGAGAGGCCCAAGGTTGTCTGACAGGCTTTAGAGAAGACAAGAAATATTGATGATATAGAAATGAAGTATCACTGAGTTTATGTAAACCTTTTTCTGGACATGAAACCTGTAATTCTTGTGAATTCTAAAAGTTAACAGTCAGTATATGGAGTGAGCCTCTCCTGGCTATGGTATCCATCATGTATTTAATTTTTGTCAGGTAGCAGCTGGGGTGGCTGACTATTTTACTTTTGACTTGTTAACACAAATTTCATCTCCACTAAAAAAGATGAATGTGAAAAAGATAACACTGTTTTTAAAAAAAAGCACTTTATGGAGTGTGCATGTAGTTGAAACAATCAGTTGAGTTTATTAACTTCTCTGATAAATGCCTCCATATTAAAGTAGAATGAACAATATGTTGATAAAATCCCATTAAAAAAATGCTGATTGTTTTATTTGTTTCCAAAATGTATTTGGTCCATGTGTACATTTTTCATAGCTGGGTGTCCAACCCGATTATTTCCTTTGGATAAGCAGTATATTTTTGAATTGCTCTTGAGTTAGAGAAGCAAAATCAACCACATTCAGAGTCTGAGGTCTAGTCGCTACTTCTCCCTGTAGTCTTTTACTTCCATTACTACTTTAAGTCCTTAAACTGCTGTGTGAAGATAAGAGGTTATCTAGGCCATCTCACAGAGATCCAGGGTCCTGCAGCAGCAGTACAAATCTATTCTCAAGTTTAACTCTCCTTTCTCCAGCTTCCCATGGCTGTCCCCTACAAAGCACAGGTTGATGAGGCACTCTGCCTCAGTGGTAATGAAGGCCAGTTGGTGGTACTGCAAATCTCAGTTCACTTGTCCCTCCATTTCCCTGGGAGGCGATTTGTAGTTATTTTTCTTCGCACCAAGAGAGCTGCAGACATTACTACTATTCCTGTTTCTTGCTAGACTTGGTAGTGATTATTTGCTGTGTGTTAGCACAGTAAATTATCACTACCAAGACTCTTTCGAAATATACTGAGTCTATGATAAATGAGGATTGTAACCATTCAAGGTCATGGTTGCATACTGATACTGTGAAGTGTAATAAAAGCATTATAAGAAACATGGCAGCCCTCTGTGTCTTCAACAAGTTCATTCATGTTTGGAAGGAAAAAAAATCACATCAGGAGAACAACAATTAATAAATAAAATTAAAATGTCAACTATTGTTTAAAACAATTACACTGACATTTTGAAAAAGTAGAGCAAATAAACCATTTAAAAACAATCATAGAGACAAGCAAATATCATCTTAGGTTACTTGAATGCTCAGTTAAATCTGCTCTGACAGTGGATTCAGAGCCTAGCTACGAAAGTATTACACTGAGATAGCAAAATAACAATAACAACAGAAGGCATTACATATGCATGAAGCAAAGTCCCTGTTCTGTTCAATTTTAAGTAAAGACAATCAGATTCACCTTTGGGCCAAAAGAACTGACCCGCAGTTAAGAACCTCTGTGCTAGTGAGCTATCTATGTTTGTGTTGACAGAGTAAACACTGTGATTGCACAGGACCAATCCCACACCCATTTCTCTGTCCTTGGTACTTTATGAAATCCACATTAAACTTGCATTTTTTTCTCCTTAAATTTATGAAGTTAATATTTAGCTTTTATTACTTGCAGGAAACTTGCTAAAAAATAAAGTCTCACCTGAAGTCATGTGTTGTAAAGTTCTTTACGGCAACACCGCCGTGTGACTGGGAGAAAAAATGGCAGATTTCTGTTTTGGCCTTATAGGGATACTCAGACTGAGTCACTAACTTCATTCTGGTCTACAAAGCAAATGGTGAACATTAGTACACAGCATGTCTGCTTTATTTCATTTTTTGTAGTGTGTATGTCCAAACAACGTTACACAGATTTTATAAATGCTAAAGTTTTAAACCATGCGATTGTACAGTAATGTGCAAAAGTTTTAAGCCACCCACTCATTTCCTGAGATTTTGCTAGGAAAATTGGAAAAGGGGTGCAGCAATTTACTGAAACATGCAAATACACATGGGAATATAGTATATATGTTCTCTGTCAAGATGATCCCATACTGCTTGAAAAATGTTGACTTACGGGCTCTGGGGAGGCCAGTCCAATGACTGATAGTGCTTTGACAAGGTCCCCAACACCAGTGGCTGAAATGCAGCCCCAAACCACAACAGAGCCTCCACCATGTTTTACTAATAACTGCAGTACCTCTCTTCACTTCCTCCAAACCAAATATGTCAAATCTGGATTCATCACTCCACCTGTTGCCACTGATTTTCAGTACAGTTCTTGTTTAAGCTGATATACTTCAGTCTTTTCTCACTATCTCCATCTCTTCCCTCCTTAAGAATGGCTTCTTGACAGCTACCCATCCACTGAGAACATTTCTGATGAGGCTTCAGTGAACAGCAGAAGGATCATCTGAAGGGCAGGTGTATCTCTCAGGTCCTATGTCAGGTTTCTGCTGGAGTTTTACCCATTTCTTAAGGACATGATTTTCAGATAATGTTCATTTGCTGTAGACAGTTTTTTAGGACTGACGTTTCTTTTTGTTTTCCTCCACATGTCCAGTTTCCTCACTTTTTGGGGTTTTTGGGCTAAATTTTCTTTATAAATCACCTTGGTGCAAAAATATATTGCATGACTGTAAAACTGTTATCGTTGGCATTTTTCATAGATTCAACTAAAGAAATGGGAACAAATTATTGTCGAACTATATTTCAAGGGACTTACAAAATACTAGAACGTGTGGCTCCTTGGAAGCAAAGAACAGAGAAATGAGAGGTGGCTTCAGACTTTTAGACAGTACCATGTTTTTAAATTCTCCTGTTTCTTCTCCTGTTGCCTTAGTGACACAGAAATATTAATTGCATCCTTGGTCATTTGAGGTATTATAAGCTAAGATTCTGGAAGCATCTTTTATAAGACCTGAAAATCTGTTAACGTTATGTAAGACTATCAGCATACCTGTTTTAACCAGTTCAGAGCCCGAGTTGTGGAGCCTCCATTACAGCCTGCGTTTTGGTAGGAGCAGTCAACAACCTGCTGCACACTGAGTTGCTCTAGCTGTGAGGCTCCTATGGCATGGACCGACTGTATGGCACCAACCACACTAAAAGCCCAACAGCTCCCACACTGTGAAGGTAAAATTACAGAAATGAGACAAAAGAGAAAAATAAATAAATCTTGCAAGCATTATTTAGATCTAGCTCGTGACTTAGAATCTATTCACATCTTACCATCCTAAGGGGCTATTTGTTATTTAACTCTGGAAATTAACTACCTATCCATATCTGTCTATATAATCCTACTATAAGAATCAGCTTAAAATTCCTCTGCCAGTGCTATAAGACTGACACAAGATTTTAGACGGTTTAATCAAGTATCTTCAGTTTCTAAATGCTCTACGTGGTACATGATAATGTGACTGTGACCAATTGTTTTCTGCTGCCATCTACTGACAGAAAAACCACAGGTGTACACACACTTCAGAAAAATGTGAATATCTGCTTCAGTTAATCATCTTAACTTAAGGTTTTATGTCTATGGCTCATTTATTCTATTTGGACTGCAACATAATTTCTTATATTTTATATCTGATGCAGATTAAAAAATGCTTTCCTGAAACAAGTATCGCTTTTTTGCTGGAACATAAAGTAGTTCATCATGTGAGGGATTCTTGTGTGTGTCTCTGTGTGTTTTTTTTCTTTTTTTTTGCTTAATATTTGCACAAGCAAATATCATTCTCCAAACAGCATCCTAATATTGCATGCTCAGTTCACTTACTTGGCATAAATGTATTCCCATAAACGTAATGAAAAACTGAGCTCTCTGTTAAAATCCAATTTTTGCTGCTCAATATGGTTCCACAGCTTAAAATCAATGCTGAAAGCAAAATCAGTCAATATTGCCTGGTCTCAACATAAGTATGTGCTGAGTGTACAACATATTAGGGCTATCTGCTTTTAAAGTGATCAAATGTTCTCAAGACACAAACATGGAATCAAGAAAGGCAAAAAAAAAAAAAATGGATCAAGAAGCAATAACAAGATGTGGGTGGTTTGATATATTGGGTCTGTGTGAAACCTATAGCAGTTTATATTCTGTCTCACCATCTATGTATTATAAAAACTCAGCAGGTCCACAGGCAGAGCTAGAGAAAAAAAAAAATCTGTCCAGTAAAACTGCAGCAGAGGAGAGTGGTAGGTGAGAGTGGTCATTTAGTGCATCTCCCCGGAGTGCAAAACTTTACCTGAATAGAGCAAAGTAAAATATATGATCATGATGGCGTTCAGCTGAACCGGTTATGTCTCTCCCTTAGGACAACAGTTTTACAGCAATATCATCATCCCCTATGGCAAACTGACTGACTAAAGAGATAAAGGACAAAAAGGGCAAAAAGTGTATCTTCGGCAGGGACAAGCACAACTCAGTCTCACTAACCCTCTCCCTTCTGTACCCCCGGGTCCATTCTGCTCCCTGAGCAACAGCTCCAGAGGTTTAGTTTGTCATTGCTCCTTTGCTCTTCTACTACCATTACTGAGGTCAAATATGCCTTTTCTTCTCTGGTACTTCATATTAAATGTTTCACATTTGAAGAGTTTTCCCAAAGTACTCACCTGAAAAAAAAAAAAAAGTCTCTTTCCACTCACCTTAATTCTCAGTTTGAGACGTGCAACAAAATGGTTGGATAAAGGTCCAGAATAGAACTTTGTTAAGTGATTAGTCAAACCGTGATGCCGACAGTGCACACTCGCTTAGAAAGAAGTTTGCAGTGATTTAGGAGCCCCCTTGTGAATGGTTAGACTAATGGTTAGACTTTTTCAAATTAAAAAATTATCTGCATAAATTCTTAAATGTTTTATGATTGTGTGTGTGTGTGTGTGCGCGGTGGGCGTATATCACTCAGGATTAATGCTCCATTCGCCTATGTACAAGTTGCAAATGCCATGTCTATTAATGGACACCCATACTATCACATATTCTGTTTTTTAAAGCTACCACACTTCATCTTGGATGATTAGGCATTCGAGATTACTAAAAAGAATTTCAAGTTTTGATTTTTCAGAACACAGGAAAGAGTTTGGTGCCCAGAGAAGGCAAAAGAGTTTCTGGGTCTTGTTTATCTATGCTTTCTCTTTAGATGAAAAAGAATTTTTAACTTGAATCTCTTGATGAAGGGATAAACTGGGTTCAGTGACGATGGTTTTCAGAGTCCTCTCTGAGCCCATGCAGTGATCTTCAATACAAAATCTCTGTTGTCCCTCGCATAGATGTATATGATGAAATCCCTACATTCTTTTTCTGTTAAGAAATGTTATTCTTACACTTACAATACCAGCCATACATTCTCTCTGTTTTAGATTAAATTAAATTCAAATCTATTTTATTTATATAGCCTCAAATCACAACAACAGTTGCCTCAAGGCACTTACGATGAACTAAAACCACTGGAAATAGCTTTTATTTTTCAATTTACACGTCTATTTTTAACTTTGGTAGGGAAAAAAATCATAAATGATATCAATTTTAATAAAAAAGTGTTTAAAAACTGTTAAATGTATATTCATCCTTAGAACTGAAGAACTGAAATCTCTCGCACAGGGCATAATAAATTTCCACCTACTTAAAAGTGAAAAGCAAAGAATCACCTGACAAGCGTCTACATCATAATTTTGACTGTGTTATTGGTAAAGACTTACACCCATTACCGGAGCCTGTATAGTATTTGGTATTCCGTACCTGTTTGTTGATTGATTGCTTTATTCATAAATGATAAAAAGGCATGATTTTATCTGTCCAATTATGTCTCTGCATCTAAAGCATCTGCAGCTAAGCTCCCACATGGACAGTATGCCTACAGCATCATGTGTAAACCTTACTGCTTGTTGGTCCTGGACTGGTGCCACAGCTGCCTTGTCCCTCCAGTCAAATTTGTCTGGGAGCTCCTTAACACTCAGTCCAGAGAAGAGAGGAGCTCTCTCATAGACTGCTCCCAGGTACAGATCTGTGGATAAAAGTTACAGTTCAAAGTAATTCTTTTTATCCAAACACAAGTGTAAATTATGATTCTGCAGACTCAGCCTAGTTCAACAAGAGGTAGGACAGAAATATAAATGAATAAAATGTCCAGAGGATTCACTAAACATACCTGGACATCAAAATATCAACCTACCTCTGAATTCCTCCTGTGAAAAGTCAGAGAATTGGTTGACGCCATACTTGGCAGACTGCAGTTCTGTGGAAAATGAGTTCAGATAGGTGTGCCGTTTTGTAGCTCTCTGCAATTACACAAATGAAACAGTATGATGATATTAAATAGAATGGGAAAAAAGGAAAGAAAAACATAACAGGAAACTCTGGTCTTTAGAATAAGTTGTTCGTGTAAATGTTCAATATCCTTGATGGAAAGGGTAATGAAGATAAACTACATTTGTGTATTTGAAACCACTAAAAATGTTTCTTATCCAACTCTGACAAAGAAAAAACCCACTTGTTATGGAAGGATAAACAGTACAACAGCAACTAAAAGGGGCCTCATGTCAGCTGTAACAATATTAAAATACTTCCATGGTGCCAGTAATAACGCAATAACATAATGTGTATGCAAATGAAGAATTCTGAAAAGGATAAGTTTTAATATAAGAGCCAACACAAACTCTTAGCCAGCACAGCATATCATGCTGACAGATGTTAAAACATATTAAGTGGCTTATAAAAGATAAGCTGCTAATCATATAATTATACATATACCAGTACAAAACTGTGGTGACCCCTTGGGAAATAAGGAAGCAGGCAAAAAGTGAAAGAATTTTTTTTTTTAAATATTCGTAATCGCACAGCTGTTTTTGTTCCATACGAGTTCAGATATTAATCTGCAATTTTATGTTGTTTTCACTTCCCTCATGATACTCTGAACACCAGTGTTTACTACTGTTCCAATGTTGTATCACAATTTTCACTTAATCTCAGTTTATGCCAGTATCCGTACGCCATTTATATTTATACGTATATTTACTGTAGCGTTCAACAAAATTTTATTAATTATTTTCCGTATTTCCTTCTTCTACCTGAGTGGGCGTGGTCTAAAATGACGTAACTCCCCCAGTTCGTTTTCAGTTTTCAGTCACTGAGTAATTCACACTTAGTAAGTGTGGCACTTAAGAATTCTTCTGCGTCTCCCTCGCTTTACACACCTGAAAACTGAGATGACGACGATTAAATTCCTCGCTGCTTATTTCATACATGCGGTGAAACTGCTTTCTGAATGCCCCGAAATCAGCAGCAGAGCCGTTTAACTGAGTCCGAATTTCACTGGAGTTCACATTTTGACAACACACAGGAGAGGCAAGTAATCCGAGAGCGACCAAAGCACGTACGAACACCTGACAACCCCTCATTTGACGAACAAATGTCGGCTGACAAACATCCAGAGGGGAAGCACAAGTGTTTTGATGTTCGCGGAAAAGGGTGAAGACTTGTTGCGCATGCGTCATACTTAAGAGGCGTTCCCTTGGAAACGAAGAAAGAAAGTTTACTACGAGGAGCGCTGGTTGATAACACAAACCAAAAATGTAAACTATTTAAAAACGCAAATAAAGTGTTTTAGATATATGTGTGTGTTTGTATGCTGAAATGAAATGTATTTATTCACATCAGTTTTATCTAGATTGAAATGATCATTTATTCAACTGACTGCAAGACAATTAAACACATGTTCAGTCAAACTAAGCCAGAATTTAACACTACATTTAGTTCAACTCATGCAAAAAGACATTTCAATGAAAAATCTGAATTAAATACTGCCACTAGTTACATTTTTGGGGAAAATTACATCACCTCTGTAAATAATACAAGTTTGTAAGTTTGAAATTTATATAACTTAAGCCCACCCACATCCAAACATAGTGTACACTTACATTTCAGTAGTTGCAATCAGGCACAGTAGCAGCTGCAGAGAATTTTTTCCAGCCTGTGCTTTGTCAGGACCAGCCAAGTAGTCAGTGCACTGGGAGGAAAAAGCAGGCTACTCTTATGCTTTTTGTAGTGGCATCTGATCCTGCGTTCATCATAACCAAAGCTTTTCTGTATCGTGCCAGAGGAAATGTCAGACCATACAGAGGAATTCACCAACAAGCCCTTCGCAGCCCAGTTGTCCAATGTTTACCTCAGCATCTTGGCACTGTTCTGCTTTAAGCTTTTTGTTAAGATCTCTCTTAACTTGCTGACATACTTCTACATTGTCCGTGGGAATCGCAAAGAGGCTGCCAGGATATCAGCAGAGTTCTATGATTATGGTCAACAACACAGTGAGTACTCTGAGACAGGTCATTTTAAAAAGCGCTAATACTTGAATTTTCATTAATTTGGTTACTTTGTTTATTAAAATTGTGCGATTTAAGGTGTAATATATCTGTACGATGATGGCAAACACAGCGTAAAATGTAACCACAATACAAATATATTATGGTTACAAACACCCTGCAACACATTTAACCCCAACTGTATAAGGTCAGAGGTAAAATCTAAATGTTTTCTTTAGAATCCTACAGAAGCCCTCCATGCACACACACACACGCACACACTGGGGCCGGTCAGTGAGGTAATCGATTGTCCAAGCAGTGAGGTGATGGTCCACCCCCGTGTCCAGCAGACTTCGCTGTGAGGGTCATGTTCTTGGCAAGATGGCGCCGCCCAGCGTGCAGCCTGTTGCTACAGCTCTTCCCTCTTTCCCCCCTTTTGCACTTTTATTTATTATTTCTAGTTTCTTCTCTCACTTTTTCTCTCTACTAGGGGAGACATTGTGCATGTCTGCACATGTTAAACCTAGCTTGGGAACTTTTTTGGCCGGAGCGCTCCTATTTTCGACACTTTTTGAGCCGGCACGGGGAGCATCCA
>VVHJ01052676.1:85057-97151 GCA_015107715.1 Tylochromis polylepis
TATGTAACTACAAATACGTGACTACACATGTAACTATTAATGCTGATGATGTCGAAAAGATCCGGAACAATACTATTGCAACTCTCACAAATATTTGTTTAGCAGTCAAAGTGATGTGAAAAAGTACCATAACATATGTACTGTTTCCCTTTAAAGAGTCAGTGATGTAGAGGGCCCAGGGCCAGACTTCACCGATGAAGAATACCAGAACCTACTTCCCAGCCTGGCTCGCTCCACAGCTTCAAAAGCCATCAAGAACAACCTGACAGGAACAGAAATCAAGGCTGTGCCTGATATAAGCACAAACCAGAGGAAGGCAGAAAACATCCTCCGCAGGCACCTCGAGCAAAAAGCTGCAGAGAGAATTCTCAACCCTGGTAGGTCATCCATGATTTAATGGCATTGTATTTCAGATTAAGATTCATAAATACATAGAGCTACATAGATTATCAGGAGGTGACATATTTCTGGCATATTGCATTAGGAAAATGCTAGTAGATATAATAACTGCATGATTTGCAGTATGGCCAGTTCAGAGTTTACAATCATTAATTTATTTGTGTTGGAGACAAAATAAGAGAGGAGGGTTAAAAAGCATGCAAAGGGGAATAAATCGAATTTATTTGTGCAGAAATTTGCTATTTTTGATAATGCCCTGTTTTGAGTACAGGACGTTTTAAAGTGAAGCCTAAGCGAAGCCAGCCAGCTCTCCACAATCTTGTGCCACCAAGCCAGATGGATAAGTGCTCTGACACCTGTTCACCTGAAGGCAATACCTCAAGTATGCACAAACTCCCTACTTTTGTTTATTTGTTTGTTTATTTTTTGCAAAAGTAAGCTGCAGAGAATATGGATTTTGTAAAAATGTTGAATGCACCAGTTTTGGCTGCAGTAAAATTGGGAGGTAAATATTGACACCTGTCCTTCAGTGGTGGAATAGCTGGGTCTTGGTTGCTTGCAGTGGAACTGTATACCAGGAAAATGTTCCATCCAGCTGTTGCCTGCACAGCAGCTGCTTTAAAAAAAAACCCAAAAAAACACTGCTTACGTACAAGTAGTTATTCAATTCAATTCAATTTTATTTATATAGCGCCAAATCACAATAACAGTCGCCTCAAGGCGCTTTATATTGTAAGGTAGGTTATTAAAGTTAATGGTTTTTTTTAAGTATTTCTTTCTGTGGTGCTGAATAACCTAATGCACAAAACAGAACTAATACACCAATGTAATTGTAGCTGCACTGTTTCTGCTGTTCTAGAGCTGTGGCCTTCACCAACATGGAGCAGAGCTTCTGTTTCTTTTAAGGAGATAAAAGTCCGTCAGCCAGCCAAACATTCATTGGTTAATTATTAAAGATACCGAATGAATAACTGCTCTGTCACTGTTTTATGTGTGAAATGGTGAATTGATTTATTTTCAGTTATTCAAAACAAAGTTCTTTTCAAACTATTATGCCTCACCAGTATTTACCTGACTGTAATTTGATGCGATTTGATTTGGATGATGCATGACGTAATTTCTTGTTATCGCTTATATAATGGTAAAAGGTCCCTACCATGATATATGCTGTGTCTGTTTCTGCCAGTAGGCGGCAGCATTACATCATACCATTATTTCTCAATGGCCTGTGCAGGGGAGCTGAAGGTGTGCCATTTGCATTTTATAAATTTATGCAGTGCTTATACTGAGCTTACACTGAGCTGCCTTACTGTTCATCATTGTGTTTCACTGAAGTGTAAGAAGTGTTATTTTAAAATGATAGTTGATCATGAATATCAGATATCACTGAATATTCAGATATTACTGAATTTTCATCTAAGCTCCTCAGTCATCACATAGCCTCGCTGTATCTCAATCTGTCTGTCATTTTGGGAGAAACCTGAAAAATACTGATAAAATCTACTCTATGAAGATATAAACAGATTCCTTAATTGGTTTGCTAAACACCCAGTCAATGTGGCAGGCAGACATGAAAGCTCTAACCTCTCTTTTTTTTTTTTTAATTTAAAAAAAAAAAAAACATTTTTGCGCTTGGTCACAAAGCATCTTTCAGCATTTTTATGGACTGGAGATTTATATTTTAGATATAGCAAGAGATGAATCACTGTTTTTTTTCTTCTTCTTTAAATTGCTGTTAACCAAAGGCCAAAGATGCTTTGGTCTTTTTTTTTTTTTCAATGTCAAAAAAATTGTGCCCATACCAACATAAGTTAAATGTGCTGACACATCTTCATTTAGAGCTGCAACAAAACAAGCTGAACAGTCATGATTGTGCCTAGAAATAAACACCATATGTTCAGTGTAATGACTGTAACTATGTACCAGTATTCCTCACTAAAGAGTTATGCAAAAACTTGTCTAAAGGAACACCCTACTGCTATGCTAATGTCTTAATATTTCTACTATGACATGCAGATTCTTGTGTTTTCAGTCATTTTGCCAGTTACACGAGCATACGTTATCATTTTGTTCAGGGATCTGCCAACAGCATCATACAATGTATGCAAAATTCATTAATTTAATGTCATGGGTAATGATTGTAATAGTCGGGTTTAAATTGGAGATAAAATAATATAATGTGAAATGTTTTCTCACCACCCAATATTAAATTTCCTATTATATTAATAGTTGGTGTTTCATTCTATACGTTTTCCCTTTTAAATAAGTTCCTTCATTTTGTGCACGTTATGGTTTGTCATATTACATTTTGTTGAACTATTCTATTTTATTTAAGCTGTTTTGTTATTGGCTTCCTTGAGTGCTTTTGTCTGATATAACTCAAGGATTTTCCAACCTTTGGGATGAATAAAGCTAATCTTATGCTCACTCATTTGTGTTCATTCACTACCAAATGACTGCTTTTTCATTTTTTATTTACGTGGCTTTTCTGGCAGACTTGTCAGACAATGTAAAATTGAACACTGTCATAATTTCATATGTAGTATTTCCTACATGATGTAGATTGCTTAACAAATGTATCAGACTTTGTCCTAGAAACAGAAAAAAATATGTTGTTATTTATTAGGCAAATAACAAACAAAAATTCATGATTTGTTTTTACCCAAATTTGAGCCGGACTGCACTGAGAAGTCAGAAATTAATCAAGCATAACATTCAACCACCAAAACAAATTTTTCTGTTCATGAATACAAGTAAATAACTGTAATTTGGCATCGTAATGAAAAAAATACTAATGTGCTTCCCTTTTTTTGTAAAAGAGTTAATTTGAAAATTCGTGGATAACAGCAATTAATATATTTTAGCATTAAAAATCTAATTTTGATTAAAGATTTTGCACATGTTGGTGGATTAACTATTACAGAAACATAAAAAAAAAAGATTTTGGTAATCACCAATAATGCTGTTTTAGGGCACTCAGATTGGGTGGTGGTCTTATAAATTTGATTAGACCTATATATGTAAAATACCCAATGTACAATACTTACAAGAGAGATCACTGGCATTAACTGCAACATCTAGCCATACTAGTCCTAAATAGTTAGATTTTCCGCTTAATATATAACCAGTCTAAGTCATATTTTTAGTTATAAGTAATACATCCATGAGATGGTGTCCATGAGCATTTCTGCTCAGAAAACATATGAACGTTGGAAAAACAATAAAAATATCATATTTTTTGTGTTTATTTTTGATCACAAATTGGGACACAGCATTTTATTTTTTCTGGTGCCAAACCTATTCAGATTAACACAGATTAAGATCACTTTGATGGTCCCAAATCGCCAAGCTCTCATAGATGCTCACTGTGAAGTACAGCTGAGCTGTAAAGCTAGTGAAAAATAGATGACAAGATGATAAGTGTTTCTGGCTGACTGCCTAGCTTGTCATGTGGTCCAAGAGCCTAGGCTTTTAATAGAGATAGGACAATGGTGTACTGATAGGATCTCCATAGCCTCAACAGACCATTAGCTGCAGATGACCGTTAGATTTATTTCTGCTGCAACAATGCATGTGACTGCTGCGCAGCATGGGTCAAGTGCAAAATCAATCACACACAATAACTGTTTCAAGCAAACAAATCTTTTAAACTCTTTAGGAGCGTTCTGGTGGATGAGTTCTGTAAAGTTCTGCTGTTGAGCTGATCTAAAAGGAACAGAGGAGCTTTGTGCTCAGAAAATCTGACTGCACTTCCACAAAAAATGTGATGATGGATGTTCGCTGTGTTTAAACTACAATGTCCCAAAAATGGACTACTAAATGTGCATCTTATTTCACCCCGGCACATTTTTATTAATGTTGTTTCAGCAGGTCATATAAACGAGCCACTGGTGAAAAATGTCAGTTCATTACATAGTTTGGAATTTTAAATTCTTTAAAAAAAGGAACATAAAGCCTGTATAAAACAACATAAATCTTACAATCATTTTTTTCCTACTTGAGAGATGAGTCAGCGTAACTCCATTCTTCCTGTTAAAACTTTGTGCCTGAAGTAAAATTCTGTCCATCCATCTCATTCAAAGTGAGGGGGGCCACTGAAGCTGACCCAAAGAAAAAATTAAAAACGGATAGTCCTAAAGGCAGGCAGTACAACCAATGTACAACAGCAGTGTAATGTTTATAGTTTACAGTATTTATTTAAAAATTCAACATTTACAAAGTTAACATTTAAATCATCTATGCCACTTCAGCTTTATCATTTTTGTGACTAGTATGATGGTGTATGACTATGAATTTTCTGCTTTCATAAAGGCTGGTCCAGTGTCCTACACTAAAGGAGGTACTAAAGAAAGCACTGAAGCGCCTGTTCTTAGTATTTACAGAATTCGATGAGTTTGTTATGGCTGCCAAGCAGATACTTCTGGAGCATGGAATCTAGCAACAGTGGAGTTCACTGGAAATGGGAGAAGCCTGAAACCAACTTTAAAGATACAAAAATGACAGCATGAAAACTATAGACAGTGGTCGCAGCCACCCAGTCCATGAGTGCCTGCAGACTACCTCTGCGCTACCCCCACTCAAAGCATAAAACAAGCATCAGTCAAACCTCGGATTTGAGAACGATAAAGAGGCTTTTATCCAGTGGTTGTGGAACACCAGACCAGCCATTCAGCCCTTTCACTGGTTCTTAACCAAATGTACATTGTAAAAATAGAGAAGGCATACACTGTATCCCTTGGGGTGGCCTTTGAGAGGTGCATTGGGAGTATGAGGTACAAGTCCAGCTGCTATGGGCCACCAGATCCCTTTAAAACTCTTTGGTTTGAATTGCCCACAGGAGTCACACCTGCTCCTCATGGGTGTTTGACTCTGTCAGTTGATGTGGATTGTACCACTGATTCTGTCCATAACTATTATGGACACAATCTGTAGGTTGAGCCAGGGTTTGGGAGATGAGTTGTTGTCTCATTAGGAGGAGTTCAAGCATCTTGGAATTGTAATCAAAAGTGGGGGAAGAATGCAGTCTGCAGTGATACAATAACTGTACCCGTGTGTTGTGGCAAAAGCAGAGAGCTGAGCCAAAAGGCAAAGGTGAGGATTTAACCTGCCCAGTGGCCACGACCTGTGAGTAGTGAACATAAGACTGAGACTGCAGATGCAAATGGCAGAAATTGTTAGGAGCCAATTAAGGTACTCTGAGGATCAACATTATGTTGTCTTTGTTTGCTTGGAATACCTCAGGGACCCTTTGGAAGAGCTCGAAGAGCCAGGGAGTGGGAGGTCTGCACAACTCTACTTAGACACCTGTTCCCACAACTTGGAAGAAAATAACTGCATGGATGGATGAGTGAAAATATGACATTTGAGCGAACTCCACATCTACAATAGTGCATATCATAATCTGTGATTGTCCATCCTCTTTCTGTAATTGCCAGTGGTTGGTAAAGCCTGTATGCCTTCCTCACTCAGTACAGCTGAAAGCATGACCTCCTTAATTTTTCAGTGTCTTTTGATTTTCCTCAGCTTGACTAGGCGTGAACACATATCAGCACTTAAGATGGAGAGCACTGTCGCCTGTTGATTTCTGCAGGCACTGGTAGACAAGCACTGGAATTTAGATTTTCGGTCAGAGCCTCACACTCAGATGCATTTGTTTATATTAAAAGATCCTAGAGTACTAGATACGACTAGTGATATCATATAAATGCAAAATAATAATTGTACTTTAAATACAGGAATTCCTTTTTTAAAGTTAGATAGGCTGCTTTACATTAAAAAAAAAAAAAAAAACACTGGCCAGAGTTACAGGGTAATGTTTATATGTTTATTCTACATCGACTTCTTCATCCAGCTTCTCCTACTCACCAATATCTAAGGCCTGGTTGCTATGGCAACTAGCAAGCCCATTTTGGAGAACAACCAGGACGCATTAATAAGCTTAGAGTGAGATTGTTTTCCTCCTTCTGTTGGTCATAAGTGCATGCAGTGGCTTTAGGATTTAAAGACTCATGCGCATGTGTAAAATATGGAAGAATATGAAGTTAGGATAACATACTCTTGGATTCAAATACAAAATGCATTGCATTTGTGACTGAAATCAAAGATGCCAGATAAATGATCTTATAAAGCATTTCTGTTTAAAATGCCCTAAGAAAGTGTTGCACCATCTGCTGATTTTTCCTATCAGCGTTATGGCACCCAGTGTGAAGGAATCTCTTGTGGCGACGGGATGTAGCGGGAGGGGGGAGGTCGGCGCCTCAGGGGGGGCTCCACTAACCAGTGGAGCTTTATAAGCTACGGATTTCCCCAGAAAAAAAGCCCTCCCCCACAGTAAATCTTCCACCCATAGCCACAGTAGGTTAGTCTGTGGCAATGCTATCCAGGCCAAGGGTGGGGCATTTTGTGCGTCTGTATGCTGGAATGGACACAAATATGTTAAAAAATAAATCTAAAAAATTTGAGTATATGTTAGTTCTTGCAGTGTTAAGCATATTTGTATGGCTCATTCAAATGCTATCTAACTGCTTTTATGTACTTTCAGTTTATCCATGTATTAGTCACTGAAGCTGCTGACTTCACAAACCCAGGACACAAAACTCAAGTTCAACATATGCATACTTTCTGTGCAAAGTGCAAACAATAGCTCTTAAATATTCAAATATCATTAAACTGGAATACAAATCACTCTGTACTGTTTAAAGTTTTTCAAATCATGTGAAGAACCAATATTTATAAGCGAGCATTACACAAAATTAACAGCTGGGTTAAAAAAAATGTTGAGTGGTTGAAAAACAGTGCTCAGAGTATATACACAATGACCTGATTCAGTAAAGCAAACACATTTCAGCAACTTCCCCTTGTTGAGCTACTAAGCAGATAATAGTGGTGCTTAAATTTAGGATCAGCCAAACACCCATGGCTTTGTGGTGTGGGAGGAAGCTAGAGAGAACCCACAAAGAAACTACCACCAGCCAGCCAGTTTTTTGGTTTGTTTTTTTTTTTTTTTTGCAGAATAATATTCACAGTTTGCAATAAGGTGAGTTATTGAATTTTCAGTGACGTTGGCAAGTATTTTGGCATTAATATTCTGATATAGGAAAAATGTCTGTGTTGAAGACATACTGAGAATGCACATATTATATCTAGTGCCTCAACCTCTGTAAAAGTTATTTACTTAATTAGAGATTCTAAATCCCTAAAAATAAGAGATATAGCTGTAGTAGATGTAATTTTAAGACTTTTTAATAATTTTATGGCTAATGAAGTGGTTAGCACTGTCGCCTCAAAGTGTTCGAATCCACCGGGGCCTCTCTATGTGGACTTCAATGTTCTCCCTGTGCCTCTGTGGGTTTTCTCCAGGTAATCCAGCTTCCTCCCAAAGAGATACATGAAGGTTAACTGGTGATTCTAAATAAACTGTAGGAATTAATGGTTCTCTTTCCCTTTGTGTTAGCCCCAATGGTCTGGCAACCTATACAGGGTGTGCCCTGCCTCTTTCCCTGTGACATCTGGGATGGGCTCCAACCCCTCCCTGTGGCCCTGAACTGGATAAGCAGAAGAAAATGGATGAATGGAAAGATATTTACCAGATACAAATGGCTATTTAAGACTATATAGTGTGTCACAAAGTAAAAATGGAACAGCCCCTAGAGAAAGAAAAGAAAAGAAAAGAGAGAAAGTAGTTGAAATTGTTTCTTGATCTCATGAGAAAGCAAGATGTTAAGAGTCTACATATGCACAGCAGAGCTTTGAACAATATGCTACTGGGCTCACAATGACCATGTTGGCAAGGAGAAGGTGTTTACAACATTGACCTGATGATGTAACCCGATATCACGGCAAAACATGTAATAGACACGCCGGTCAACCGTGTACGTTTCATTCTTTGGAGAGGTGTTGCAGTCAACAGACATTATTAACACATTTACATGTAAATACACATTAGCCACCTAGCTTAATCGTTTCGGGTGATTAAGGACCCTGGAATGTACTTTATCCGTTTTTTTGCTCACTACCGATTTCTTGGCTTTAAATACATTATCGCGTCCTCCTAGTAATGCAACTTCTGTAAGCAGTAATGCAACTTCTGCTTATGTGTATATTTCGTGCTTTGAACATGCAAAGCGTGAAATGGACACGCTGGACCGGTGTGTCTACTGCACGTTTTGACATGATACTGGGTTGGATGATGCTGTAAAGTTAATCGATCAAAAAAGGTAGAAGAAAGCATTGTAAAAGTATCCTCTATAAAAAAGATATGTGAATATGTATTTTATTCAGAACAGCTGAGCAAGGCTTTTGCAGTATTCTTGCAGTCCAGTAGAGTTGAATAAAACTGACAAAACTGGGATTCAAATTACTGGAAAAATATCTCAAAAGCCTTAAGACTTTTTTTCTTTTTTTTTTTTTACTGTTTTATAAATGTATCTGGATTTGTAAACAGTGACAGGTACTGTAGACATGACAGGAATTCTTGAGCCAGAAATCCGTTATCTGCAATCTGGACATTCTGGAATTTCTGTACAAAATTTCAAAACAATGCATCTGATACTTACTGAGGTATTAGAAGTCTGGACTGAAAGGGTGGACTCTTACTACAGACATCACCATCCATTGATCCATGCTGCTAGAATGGCTAATAAACATTTAATGCTAATTTTAATTACAAAGAGGTAGACTGGATTGGATCTGTGGATTGGACATTTTTGACACACCAGTTGGTTAGACAACAAGCCAAAGTAGGCTAATTGAATTATTCAATGAATGTTACATTAAGCGATTAAACATTAATAAAGCACTACTTCCTGGTATTAGAGTAGGCACAAATAAGATGACGGATGACTAAAAGTGATTTTTAGCAAGTTAATTTACTGAACTTCCATCGATGAGTATTTTGCAGTCTATTTAAGTTAGCGTGTTTACTTGAATCACTCTTACAACCCTCACTTGCCTCCTTCTCTATTGCCTCTCAGGTCTTGGCTGCAGCAGAAGCTTGCTTTCCCCATAGGGATCATTGAAGTTTCATCTAATCCACCTGTCTGATCATCCATCCATTCACCCATCTGTCCATACTTTGTCAAGTCAGGTTTTATTTATACAGCACATTTCACTCAACAGCAGTTTAAAATACCTTTTCTGATTACAGCTCCTTGTGTCCTGTCCATCCACCCATCCCTTGATCTAGGTATGTATTTGTATAATTATTTAGCAGTTTTCATTAGTGTGGGGGGCATTAACAAATCTGTATGTCCACAGCTCCTTTCTGCAAATTGAGACTGATGTACTTTAGACTTTTTTAGATCCTTAGTTGTCAGGTTACCCTAAAATGCAATTTCTGGTATAGAAGAAATTCACTAACTTCCTATTATTTTATAATAACCTGAGCGTATGTAGTACATTTCAATTTAAACCTTTACCACAGGTAATTGCCTGCATTGTCTAGACATGTAGCGTGCATTTAGAATTCAAGAATCCAATGACAACGCCTTGGTGATTGTATAATTTAATCTGTAGGACTAATAAGATTAGGAGAATCCCATTTTGAAATCAGATGTATCCCCTCACTTATTTAATGAGCGGTTGTGCTAATGTAGAGCAGCCGCAGCCTCGCTTGGGAAGGGGGGTTGGTGGGTAATGGGCTTAACCATTCTGTTTGAGGGGGGGGTGTTGTTTAGGGAGGGCGAGGCAAGCAATAGTCACCAACACTCATGAACACAACTGTCTAGACAACACAGTGAAAAGATCTTGATTCTGGCTTAGCTTCTACCACCGTTGCTGCTTTTAGTGTTTAAATCCAACATTTTCCACACACCTCCCTTTTTCAAATGCATGCCTCTTTGTCACACATGCGCTTTCCTTCAAACCACAGAGACCACCCTCAGCTCAAGCCAGCCCTGCTACTCCTCTCCTCCTCCTCCACCAGGGACCAAGGAGGCGTTCTGCACTTGCCACAGCAGTTCGCAATGGACAGTACCACAAAGACTAAGTGATCCTTTGCATCGCCCAGTCACTTGACAGAAACCACACCTGACAGCCAATCTAAGCGTTCAGAAAGAGAGAGAGAGAGAGAGAGAGATAGAAAGTGAGAAGAGAGAGAGAAAGAGGAATTGATGTGTGGATTACTCCTTAAACAAATACGATTTTAAACCTACGCAGGACATTTATTTACTAATCGCTAGTTACTTAAAAAAGAAAAAAAAAGAAAAATGGAAGAAGACATGGATGAGGGGCAGACCCAGAAAGGTAAGAAAGTAAATCTGCATGTTCTGATGAATTCATTTCACGTTTTTTGTTTTTGCTTTATTTTTATGTTTGTTTGTTTTTGTCAGTGTCAGTAGTGTCTTTGCAGAGACAACTACACAAATGTTAGCCATACCCTCTGAATAAAAGAGCATCTGTTTGTGGGAATTCTTTTGTCCACTGAGTATCAGCACTCCACTGAAAAGCGCACGTCTGTATATGCTGTCTGGGTTGTCACAGGGGTGTGAATTGCTACAGCAAGGGCTGGACTGCCTTTGTTTGCTTGATGTGGCTTTCATGCTTGTCGTGATGACAGAGAGAAACATGAAGAGCATGGAACCAAACTGAACTATTACGGTCTTTAAACCAGCAGCTTTCAGGTTCTGTCCTTTGTGTCTGAAAAACGGAGATGCTGTATGATACAGCAGTGCTTTGCGATATTCGCTGTGCATTTGTTGCAGGAGGAGTTTTTAGTGGGGGTTTTTTTTTCCATTCATTTAGGAGGGGCAGTGTTTGCTTTGTGCAGAGCTGAATTGCTATTTATACTTCACACCTCCACATCTTGTTACTCTGCATGAATGATTCAGTATATGGTTGGAACAGTATAAAGCAAGGAAGTGTATTTTCCTATCAGTGGTTTGCATTGTTAAAGAGCGACACAATACCAAAGGTAAAGAGGATGCTGTTGTCATGTAGAAAACACTTTTTTATTTTGCCTCCTTCCCTCTCAGATTTACTTGATGTGTCAGGCATATGTTTGTGTTCCCTCCTGTCACTCTTCCCTGCAAATTAGCACTACTTACAGCCACACACACGAACTGAAACAGTTGCCATGGTGCTGGCAAAGTCATTATCTACTCCCTCTTCACCCACTCCTGTTGATGACATTTCAGGAGCACAGGAATAGTTTGCTGTGTCTGAGAATGTGGGAGGAAGAGAGACAAGAAGAGGTGCACATGTAGAGTCAGAAATGAAGTATAAGAAATGATTACAGCACAGAGTGAAAATGAGAAGCTTGGGAGAATATAGTAAGCTTAATCAAACTGCTTGACTAAGCAGTGTAGTAGGAGTAGTTCTAGAGAACCTATAGATTTTGATCAAACAACTTTTGGTGGCGTGCCTATGGGCAATTTTTGTATGACAGCTCAATAATGCAGCCATGTACTTTGTGTCTGTCATATCCATTAATTTGGGCAAAATATTAATGTAATTATTTAGCATGTCCTCATATAAAGCAAGCTCATTTTTTGGAACAAAGGCTTATTAAAACCAGATTGACTGTTACTAACCTGTTACAGCAGAGGCTCGCACACAAGCAATACTCTGCTTTGACATATGCAACCTGCTCCTCACACTTTTTTTCGCCACTAGGGTGCTTTTATGAATCACTGCCCATGTGTCAGCACAAGCAAACATTTGATTTCTCCCAGTGACATCTTGTATCCTTTTAATGTTG
>VVHJ01052676.1:97171-133285 GCA_015107715.1 Tylochromis polylepis
CAAAAAAAAAGAGCCCAAGATAAACAATCCATTAAGAAAATGGATGGATGAGGGATTTGAGGAAATATTAGCTGATGCCAGTGATGTTGTCTTCATACTTTGCTGCAGAGATATTGCCTGAAGTTGGCATGCAAAGCAAGTAGCACCAGACCGTATCCTTGCACATCAAGATGGGATAGTGAGTCAATACACTGCCCTGCTGTCAGTCCAAAAAGAGAGCAAGGAGGAAAGCGTGTTGTAGAGATTTTATTTTTGTTTTATACAGTGAACTGAAGGCTGAAGCTCTTGGCAAGTGACCATTACATACCAACCAGCCAACCAGCTAATGTTTGTTTTTAGCCTGACACCTTCCTTTATAAGTCCTCACACCCCAGCTATGATTTACCCCGCTCTAGACAACACTGAGAACTAGCGGACTGGTTTCCACAGCAGTTAGGATTGTGCAGCTTCTCCAGCAGATCATCAGGCAGTTTGGTTGTTGGAATAACTTCCATGTTGTAGCCTTCCAATGGCAAACTTGAACAATTGCTCTGTAGACCATGTGTAGCAGAAATTATAGAAATTTGTGCATAGAAAGACATCAATCACTGCCTGGGATCCTGAGTGGTATGATCTTAAAACACACAACCTTTTTCCTAAATCAAAGGCTATTATTATTTAACCATCAAAACAAATAACACAAGAAAATACACCCTGGTCCTGTTAGTTAGTATTGTGTTTGAAAGGTTATAGCTTAGACTTTCCTTTTGAATGGAAAATCAGTAGTGTTACTATTTTAAGTATTTCGAGTCAAGTTTATCACCATGCTCTAAGATAGAGTTTCTGGAGGTTTATTTGCTATTTATACAATGTAATTTACATATGTCGGTCTGGTTACCTAAATTACTGTATCTTTTATCAAATGATTGATTTGACAGCCCCTCTATAGTTTTTGAAGACAAAAGATGATTGGAATGACTCCTCTTATGATGCAAGATAAACATTAAGACCACCCGGTCATGTTTTTGTCCATGTCACTTTGATTTCATGCAAATTTTTCTGGAAAAATATGTAAGAATTTGTAAGAATTATTGGTCATTTTCAGGCTAAGCAAACAAAAATTCACAATCTAACCTTAATTGAAAAAAAAAAAGCAGGACAAATCATAGAAGAAAATTAAATACATACAGTGTACACTGTTAAGGAAAGCATAAAAACTCGACAGGCCTCTCCCTACAGGAAGCTTCTACCCATTAAATGTAAAGAAACTGGTGAGACTGGACATCTAGAAACACCAACATTTTAAAAGCTTATAATTTTGCATGACACTGATGTTTAAACAGAGCCCCCATAGTGGGGGATGTGTATTTTGTAGAATAAAATCTGTATTGTTTACTTATGTATGACATTTTAAAGTACAATTCTTTATCATTTTGCTAATGAAGATATCATCCAAGCTACCAAATGGACTGTAGATATATTGGTACTTCCAGCTCAAAGGGGTGCAGGTGTCATTGAGTGCACTCACAGCATCCTAATGCCCTTCTGTCTTCCTCTTCTGAGGTTGCAAATCTCAGATTATGAGTCAGATGCACCAGGTGGGCACTGTTCTCTTCAGCTGCTAGCCAAATGTATGAGCGCACTCTATGTACCAAAGTGGCCATTAGCAACAGGGAGCAATCCAACACCCTTCTGTTGAAAAAGCAGGTTTCGACCAGTATGAACACACGGCTAAATATGCTAAAAGTTCTGCAAATGAGCATATGGTGGGTAATACTGTGGATAAATAAACCAAACATGGTTCTGCAGGTAATTTACACTTGATGTGCTAACTGTTGCTGAATGGAAAAACTGAGAAAGGCACACCTGTTAGCATTTCCTGAGCCAAGAATCTACTCTGCAAGGTAGCGCTTGTCCTTCTGTTTGATTAGCACGTGGTTACATGTTGAGCATCTCATTTTTGTCTGTCTACAATCATGCGAGTAACATCATGCGACTGTAATACACAATGGTAAGACTTACACTTTTCAAATTGTGTTGTATTTTTTTTTTTAAAGGTTCACCGAGTTTCATGTACTTTGAATTTGCAGTTGACTTAATAAATGTCAAATCTGCATTGGGCTAAAGGCGCACTAATTTCAGGAGATGCTGCTTTGAACATAGTTGCTGTGGTTAGACAAGTGGTTTGCCACTACATAAAAACACATTTGTTTTTTTGTTTGTTGTTTTTATCAAACATGATAAGAAATAAATTAATTAGCGCATTCATGAATATATTACTTCATGTATAAGTAGCAGCTTATCTAAGAGCTCCCATGTTCTCCTCTACTCCCCCTTATTGTTTTGAAGCCTGCCCCAGCCCAGGTCAAGAGAGTTCCACCAATTGTTCTAGTAATTATTTCTGGAGCGGCTAAAAAACTTATGAGGGGTCTCTTATTGTTTTGAGGAATGACTCAGTGGTTATAGATATTTAGGCATAGGCTAACAGGTGTTGAAAATTACATGCATTGAGATTGACGATAAACACTAGCTCACTGTAATGACGATATCTTCAAACATTAATATGATATTGTTGTCACTCAACATGATTGTGTCTTGTGGGTTGTGTTAGCTTATGTAGTTTACATGTTGCTTCAAATTTCAGTCATTCAGAGAATAGTGTGTCTGGAAACTGTTACTGAGTAAAAATTGAAATGCAAATATGAAGACTGTTGTTGGACTCTGTAGACATGCTCTTATTATGGTCTATTGTTTTGGAGCTGTGCTTCAAATCCCTACATTCTTTGGTTTTGGCTGCTTATAAGGTTGGCAATCAGGAAAATTTAACTCATTTCACCCTATGAAATGGAAATACCTGCATGGTTAAAATGCATAAACAGAACGTCAAAAACCGCTTGTTTCTTTAGCTGTGTTTTTGACTTTTGCCCCCTAGTTCCTGGAGTGAACTTGGCTTAGACAAAAGACCCGTTTACAGTCACGCAGTCCTGTTTAGACTCTTCCATCTCTCTGTGCAAAAAGGAAGAGAGGAAATCAGTAGCTGAGCTTTCAGGCCTGGTGTGGAACAACCTTTTAGCCCTGAAGGAGTTTTATGTGTAATGTGTCTCGTTCACTATTGTCCCACTGAATTTGTTGACATACAGTAAGTGGGTCACGGCGCTCAAGTACCCGGTCTATTCTCAGATTTTGCGCTGTGGTTGTCATGGCAACCATGCTGGTTGATTAAACATGCGCGGAGGAGATGGGGGCACACAGGAGCTGAGAAAAAAACCTGCTCACTGCAGGGGAAGGGGGGCGGGGTGCATTAAAGGAACAAGGAGAGCAACGAGACGCATGCACGCCCATTACACTCGGGCTGACACACACCATCCCCCCACTGAGATCTCGCTCTCTCCTCTCTCTCTGCCTGACCAGGCTCACCGCCACCCCGTCCCCACACAAAACTCCTAATAAATGCTAGCTGTATGTGGGAAAATTGATCTCTCTTATTGGATATCTCGTGTTAAAAAATGAATGCACAGACATAGAATTAGATTAGCTTTCCTTTTTCTGTCGTCGTCTTTAATGAATTTAGTTAATTTAATACTCTAATGCAGCATGCTATTTATTTTCTCAGATGCTAAAACTGCATCAAAAGCAAAGCCTAATATCCTTATATGACTTCAAAAGGAAGAAATCCTTTTTAATTAGGAATGAACCAACATAAGCAACCATCCATCTATCCATTAATTTTCTTCTGCTCATCCAATTCAGGGTCGCATAAACAACCATTTGAGTGAAAATCATCTTTGAAAGCAAGTATTTGGAATCTGCCCAATATTACTTTTACGATCGATATTTTGCTGGCTGTGGAACTATTTCGATAGAGAAATATTTGTGTCAATAGGGAAAAATGTCTTAAAGGTCATCTAGCCTCTCTTTAAGGCTAGATTACCTTTAGGAGAAAAAAAAAAACAACAACAACTCATAGTTACTATTTAAATCACTACCTTTCAGCATCTATCAAATTTTTCCTGTGTCAGTTTTTCTGTTGTATTTATCCAAATTATACAGAAAAATTAAATGGTAATTTTAATCATTTTGACCGATATTATGCAATAAGTACATGTAGGGAATAGGGTCTCAGTCAGCACAGCTTCCGACTAGCAGCCAGTCATATTTTTCCATCAATATGAGTTTCAAATTTAGGGAGATGCTCCGCGACACTCTCAATCAACGCCACAATCACTGAGTTAACGTGTGCTGTAGAGAAAATGCTTATGAAATTATTCTTCCAGTTTAACAGGACCACGACATGTCAAATACCAACCTATGGATGAACTAAGCAAATTTCATAATGTGGAAATGCCTGAGAAACATCATAATACTTTTATTTGCAGAATTCATCCAATTCATCATCCACCCTAAAATACTCCATAAATTAACCCTGCACTGATCTGATAAGGACAACCTTATCTCATCCCTCATGTGAAAGTTGACTGGGTCAGAGAGAATTTGTGTGTGTGTGGTGTATGTGTGTGTGTGTCCCTTTTGCCTGTCGGCCATGGCACCGACAGATGGAGGAGAAGTGGGAGGTGGGAGAGGCCTCGGGAGGGGGTCATCCTTTCTCTTTGTATTAGGGAGACGCCTTCTGTTGATTGGACAACGGTGTTTGGGCTCTCACAGGCTTCAATTTCACCCCCTCCCTTTTCTCCCCTTTTTTTCCTTTTTTTTAAATGTGGCTTTGTTCTCTGGAAAATAAAATATTTAAAACGCTGCCATCTTCTAAAATCTGTCTCTTTGTTCAAAACTAAATAGCATTAATCCTGGTTTTGCTAGAGTTAAGATTTGTGCCGATGAAATGTATTTAATCAGCACGCTGAGGCAAGAAAATCCTTAGATGCTGTTCACTGATTGGAAGCTATGTTGGTCATAAACATGAAAATAGGTTATTCTGAGTAAAAGATGTTTTGTAGACTAAGCTTACCTTAAACGTTGGGGGTGTACACCAGACCAGAATAAGGCAAAACAAAAACATCACATATATTCGGTCAAGTACACAGATGGTCTTTGTCACTGAAATTCTAGTCGATTTTAAATCTGCCTGGTTGCACCAAACTTCCCTACTTGACAGTCATTGTTTCCTATATGACGCAGCCATTCAAATACCCATGACCCCTAAAGCAGGACATTATTTTTATCACAGGTGATGTGGGGCTAAGCAGAAAGCATGAAAAATGAATGTGGGAGACTTGCGTGCTGCCGCACTGTGCCACTTCTAAATTATTGATCAAGCATCCAATAACTCTTAAAATCGCGTGCACCACTGTTTGCCATTTTTCACCCACTCAGTCTCAAATTCATTTAGGATCAATGAAGGTTTACAGAGAGCAAATGATAGCACGCACTGGTATTTTTTAATGGGGCGAGGAAGACAGATAACATATGATCTCAGAAACCAACTGCTGGTAATCTTTGATCACTGCAGTTTCAAAAACAGGAAGGAACACAGTGAATGTGGAAAAAGGGCAGCTAAGCTAAGAAGACGTTACTGTAAATTCAGCTACTTCTACTCACATGAATACTTTTTTTTTTTCTCTCAGACAAAGATGGAAGCCTTACTAGTTTTTCATTTTTAACCTACATATGCAACACTTTGTCACTGAATCTGGTCCTTTTCTAACACACCTCTCCTTACTGGGTGTGATGAGTTTCCCTTCCACAGAATTAAGAGCAGCCAATCAATAAAACATTAGTCTGTTACATCCACTCACTAACGCTTTCATCCTGCCTTCTAACTTCTTCTTCAACTGTTTCCATGGAAACAACTCTCTTTAAGTCAAGTCACATATAGACAAATATTATGTGTGTTGTACTCTGTAGTTACATTTACAATACAATGTACAAACGTGTACTAGTAGCCAATTCTGTTTATTGCTTGGTGGAAAAGTAAAATCTGTTTAAAATTGCAGCTGCTTTATGCTGTGTGCAGAAAAACAAGGAAATAAAGCCTTGATTGAGGCCATCACTTAAATCATTGATATTACCGCTTGTCTCTCTTCATGTTAAATACAGGCTCCACAGAATTACTGCACTAAATCAGCACCAGCATGTCTCAAAGGTCTCTGCGCTCCTGTGTTTAAGACTCAAAATGCAAGAGAAAATGTTGTATATCTATTCTATCTATTTCTGATGGCTTAAAAACCTTATTTTTCCATACAAGCAACATGGTTTAGAAATAAATAAAAAAATAACTGGGAACATTGCAGTAATTTGTATCCCATCAGTGCTACATACAAATCCATGTATTTGTGGTGAGTACTTGAGTAATTGACTCAACAGTTGACTCTTACTCTGGCTCATAAATGGGCACTGTGGCCAAGAGGGTAAATATTTCTGAACTCTCTGCCTCACTCTCATCTTGTCAGTAATCAGAGCTACATCAATAAATTCTGTCAATGCCTGTTTCCTGAAGTGGTAAGGCAATTCAACATAATGAATCTGGGGTAAGAGGTAGTGACAGAAAGACTTGTAGAAGGTATTCAGGCAAAGATGTGAATATGATGAGTGAATCTGATACCATCTAGGAAGTCCAGTTTAGGTAACAGAGCCTTGATTTCTAAGGCATTCCAGACATTATACTGCAATATTATCAGGATTGTGTGTTAACATGTATTTGGTTGTTCAGTGTAACACCTTGCATTTTAATCTCAGAGCCTTGGCACTGCATCTGGAGACCTTTTCATGCATAAGTTGCCAGAAAAAGTCAAGCTGACATCTTTAAATAATGACAACAGAAAATTTTACTATCCAAAATACTGTAGCCGCAGGATGCATTCATGTTAAAAACAAACGCTTACACATGACTAACCACACTGTTACTGCTTCCATAGGAATGAATTATGGCTTGACTGGAAGGGTTGCATCTGAACAAACCCCGGTACTTCTGGAAAGCACTTTGCACAGTCAAAACCAAAGTGGAAATGTTTGACCATCACCACATTTGGCAAAAATCAATCACACCATATCATCACAAACAACTGTCAAACACAGTTCCTGTGGACCTTGCAATTATTGAGTTGATCGTGAACTTGAACTCGTGAAAAGAATCAAAGTGCCCCATCAGCTGAGTCAAAGTCAAAACAATTCTGTGGTGGGACCTTAAGAGTGCTGAGAATATACAAATGCCCACAAACCTCAATGAACTAAGGCAACTTTGCAGCATGAACTTTGTTCCAAGATTCCTCCACAACAATGTCACAGACTGATAAAGCCCTACAGAAAAGAATTACTCCAAATTATTTCTGCTGAAGGTGGCTCTGCAAGCTACTGAATCATGGGGTGTACTTAGTTTTTCACAGGACTGAATAGAGTTCTTTAAAAATCTCTTTTTCTCATTACTGTATTAAGATGCAGCTTTCCTACAACAGATAATTCATTTTGGAATAAAAACAGCTCTGTACATTTAATCCAAATTCATTCATTTGAAATTGATTTATAGAAATTCTTTTCTGATTACAATGACTAAACTGATGCCTCATATATGGGCACTTCCCCCAAAGTATTCCTGGATTGCAAAAACTGCAGAATTTTAGCAGCATCTGTTTTACTGGTCGAGAGGGAGTCTAGGCCATTTAAATCTACTGCAGGTTCTCAGAATCACATGACGGAAGGTGTGAATTAGCACGAAACCACATAGGAGTGCATGTCAGGTGGCACTGTAAGTACCTGATAGTTACCAAGAGGCACCAAAGGTGAAGCGTTCCCTGAATTTGATGTTTCTTCCTAGGTGAGTCAGCAGGAATGTGAGAATTACCAAGACAGTGATGATAAAGGCAGACAAATGGCACTGCAGTCCCTCTATTCAATGGAGGAATCACCAGTCTGAGATATAATGCATACTATAATCTTTCCTCTAAGACGGCAAAAGGCTTAGAAGACAATGCATATGTGTACCTCATATTTAAACCGTAGATCTAAGCATACACTGAGCTGAGAATACTTAAACAGAGACTACAATCAGAAGCTTATTAACAGGCATAGCAGAGTTGTTTGGATTGAAAGTGGGAAAAGCTGCACAGATTATTTAGGACACAGCATTCAGCAAACCTCTCTCTGGACAGCAACATGTTAAAAATATAGCACAGAAGCAGAATAGACATTCCACAGTCTAGCAGTGGATTACATCAGCAAGGATGTAGATAATCTAGGAAACCCTGGGTGAAGGTTGTAACTGCACCAAGTGTTTGAGTGCTCAGCACAGCCCAGCGGGCGGACCAGCTACTTGGTATTCCACTCAGGTCTGGATCAGAGTCAGACGAAGAGAGTTGAGGAGGAGGAATATTGCTCTGACTCCTGCTTTGAAACAAAAGTGAAGATGACTAGACAACCTTTAAAAGAATGGTGCTGAAAAGATCCTGAAATCTTACCATCTGTGCAACTGACAACAGAGTCACAGCATCTCTTCTGAATGAGCACAGCAAAACCAATGCGGATGAATTTAATCATGGGCCATGATCATCTTACATCTGATCAAGAGTAATGCTGTGCTGTTCATACAAGCACATATATCACAATTGTATACTGACTTCAGGTTTATGAAGCAGCTCTCCAATTTTAATACAGTTCTAGCTGTTTCAGAATAGTCTGGCTTCGTGAAAAATGTATCTGTCAGGTTAAAATACAGCAAAACACTGCAACACTGGATTAGTTTTGCACTTACACAGGAAATACCTCTGTACCTCTGTTGTAGTTACTGGGAAATGACTGACTCAGTAGCACAAGATACACACACACACACACACACACACACACACACACACACACACACACACACACACACACAGAAATATACAAGCACAAGATGGAGACTCATAAATCAAAGCAATTCGTAGAGACACACTTGGGTACAATATTTACAGACTCGGCTTCTTTTTGAGCAATCTGTGTGACAGGAGATTGAAGATGAACCTGAGCAGTGATTTGTCACCTTAAGAACCCCCTAGGACAGGAAGCTGAGGAAAGTAGAATGAGGTTAAAGGTCATGATTACTATGTGAAACTCTGGCTGAGTTTGTAATGTTGAATAAAATGTCAGCATCATCCGTAGGGCTGTAGAACTGACAGAACGAATAACAGTTGTTTGGGGGCGGGGTTTGTTGTTTTTTTTTTAACATAAGGGAAAGGAGTACTGCAGTCAAACTTAGCTTGCAGTGTTATAGGCATAGCTGCCTCCCAGCTGGTTTAATTGCTGGAGAATCTTAAACAGAAATGGAAATACAGCGTACTGCATGCAGATGCATTTGCTCAATGCTAATGTATTGATAAATAATTTAAAATGCAGCAAATGCAGCAAAAATGTCTCTGTTACTTCGTGCCATGTCTACTGGTTTTTCTCTCAGAATTTTAACAGTCTTTGTTGGCTAATCTCTTTCTCTGTTTAGGATGCATTGAATGCTGTATCAAATGCCTGGGTGGGATTCCATACCCATCCCTCATAGCCACCATCTTGCTGTATGCTGGTGTGGCCCTGTTCTGTGGCTGTGGACATGAAGCGCTGACTGGCACTGTCACCATCCTCCAGGACTACTTTGAGGTTGTGAGGAGCCCTGTGGATTCACTAGATGTCTTTACAATGTAAGTAACAAAGTTTCCAAATGGTTCTGTTTATTAGCAAGAAAACACAGTTTGCATACTTCCCCAATATAAAATACACAAGTATATGCACTTTGACATATCCCAAAGATCCACTGCACAAGCCCAACAAACGTAGCCGATTTAAGAGGCAAATGTAATGACCCGCAATTATTTATATAATTTTCCTGTGTGAGTATTTTTGTATGAATATGCTTGCTAACATCTTGAAAACAAAGGGTAACTTTTAATCTTATAGACTGCATTTCTGTTGTTCTGTATTCCTTCTCCAGGATTGACATTATTAAGTATGTGATTTACGGCATTGCATCAGCTTTCTTTGTCTATGGCATCCTGCTAATGGTGGAGGGATTCTTCACAAGTGGTGCCATTAAAGATCTGTACGGGGACTTCAAGATCACAACATGTGGACGATGTGTCAGTGCCTGGGTAGGGCTACTATTTTACTTCATATTAACTATAAAATATATATCTATTACTCTATATACACTTCTACTCTTTTCGGGAATCACCTAGTAAATGTCAGGTCATTTCCCAGGGACTTTCCCTTGAAGGCTGAGTAGGTTTCAGTAGCTGACATTTTTTTGTGGCCAATGTGACACTACTCATGCTCTCCCCAGCTCTATATGTAATAGATTTTTTCAGAGTTGACCCCTTTATTTGGTGAGGTTTCGCTATTTTGACAAGGCTGAAAAAGGTCAGCCACAATAGAGCCTTTAGGAGTACTATGACCCAACTATCTATAGTTCCCCTACAAAAGACAGTGTAAATAGCACTGCATTCCCCCCCCCCCAAGTAAAGTAGACATTGAAGAGGGATATACAACCCTAATGTAATCTGGGGCCATTCACATGTGTGCTCATCGCTTCTGTTTGATATATAGTATTTTTTCACAATCAATATATCAAAATTTTAGATTTTTCAAGTTCCTCTGCCAAAGAAATCTGTCTACACAGAGGAATTCTGATCTCATCATCTTTTCTTTAGCTTCTCTTGAAGTTGTTCTTATTTAACAGAAAGAATGGAAAATGATTATAATTTATTGTTTTAACTAACTTTTGTTGACAAGCTAATATAACATGTAGTACTTACAGTCCTCAACCAACAAAGCACATTATAAGGTTTATTTCTGTTCAATGTTCAATATGGTACGTCTTTAAATACTTTAAACACACTGCTATTACAAGAACAAAAAAGAAATATGAGCACTCATCCAGAACATGTAACAGAGCATGCAGCAATCCTATAAAAATAACTTGGAGGATATAAAAATATTAACTACGACAACAAAAACTAATCTAGACTCAGAGGATGACGAGGCAAATGGGCAAGTCAGTGTCTAAATGACCACAGTTTTACACTAGCCACAATGCCTTGGAAGGTGCTAGTATCACTGCATCAGATAAATATGGTTCCACTTCAATAATCCATGTCCCTCTGTACTGTTTCCCTCTTTCAGTTCATCATGCTGACATACATCTTCATGCTGGCTTGGCTCGGAGTGACTGCATTTACTTCCATCCCAGTTTTCATATATTTCAACATCTGGAATATTTGCCAAAATACTACTGTCCTGGAGGGAGCCACCTTATGCCTTGACCCACGCCAGTATGGTAAGCATGAATATTCTCCAGTTTTCCCCCCGACTTTACTCCAGTTCGTCACCCCTTTGTGTGCTTATAAATACCTCAGTGACAGTAATTTATGCTGTATGTAAATTTCTAATTTTTGCTTTTTCAAACAGCGAGCAAAATATAAAATCCATTTCTTAAGTGTAGTCTCTATATGGTTTTCTTTTAAATGGTTTATACATTCTTTAGGATAAGGGTGAATAATAAAAGTGAGTAAAATTATATTATGTTTTGAGTATAGCAGAATGAGACTGTATGGAAATGATAAACACCATAAACAAATTCACACTAGATGTGACAATTTGGCAAAAACAACATAAAAGCATGGCTACATCTTGCCTTGGGTCAGCATGCCTCTGGCGGTGGTGTAATAGTGTGGCACACGTTTCACCTCTTTAATAGCAACAGAGCATTGTTGAAATGTCACATCCTATCTGAGTATTGTTGCCGACCCTGTCCATCCCTTTAATAATCCCAGTGTATCCATCTTCTGATGATCTAAAGCACCATGTCACAAAACTCAAATAATGTCAAACTTGACAAGTAAACATGGTCAAGACCTTCTGAAGCTCAAAATGAGCATCAGAATGGGGGAGAAAGGGGATCAAAGTGATTTTGAACATGGTGTAGGTGTTGGTGCCAGATGGGCTGCTCTGAGTATTTCAGCAACTGATTATCTACTTGGATTTCCTCACACAGCCGTTTCTAGAGTTTACAGAGAATGGTTTAAAAAAGTGAAAATATACAGTGAGGGGCAGTTCTCTGAGTGAAAATGCCTCGGTGATGCCAGAGGTCAGATGAGAATGGCCAGACTGATTAAAGCTAGTAGGAGACAACAGTCACTCAAATAACCATTAGTTACAACCAAGGTATGCAGAAGAGCGACTCTGAACACACATCACATCAAACCTTGAACCAGATGGGCTACAGAAGCAGAGGACCACACTGGGTGCTCCTCCTGTCAGTGAAGAACAGGAAGCTGAGGGTGCAATTTGTTCAGAAAAATAAACAACAGAAGATTGGAAAATATTGCCTGGTCTGATAAGTATTGATCTTTGCATTTCTGCATCCTCACATCTGTAAAAGAATGGGTTGCTCTCAGGAGCTCAGTCAATTCCAGTGTGGTATCGTGATACGGTGGCACCTGTGCAACAAGTCCAGTCGTGAAATGTCCTCACTACTGAATATTCCACAGTCAACTGTTAGTGTCAGTACAACGAAGTGGAAGAGGTTGGGAACTAGAGCAAATTAGCGACAGGCCATGAAAAATCAGAGCAGGGTCAGTGGATCCTGACGCGCATAGTGCACGGTGGTCACCAATTTTCTGCAGAACCAATCGTTACAGACCTCCAAATTTCATGTGGACTTCAGATTAGCGCAAGAACAGTGGGTAGAGAGCTTTCTGGAATATATTTCCATGGGCGAGCAGCTGGATCCAAGCCTTAAAACACCAAACACAATGTAAAACACCGGATGCAGTGGTGTAAGGCACACTGTCACTGTACTATAGAGGAGTGGAGCCATGTTCGAGTCTGGGTTTGGTGGTTGCCAGGAGAACAGTACTTATCTGATGGCATTGTGCTGTATGAAGTTTGGTGTGTTCCAACATGACTTAATGACTGTGCGTCAGTGCACAGAGCAACACCCATAAAGACATGGACGGGCAAGTTTGGTGTGGAAGAACTTAACTGTCCTGCACAGTCCTGACCTCAACCCGACAGAACACCTTTGGGATGAATAAGAGCGGAGACTGTGAGCCAGGTTTTCTCGTCCAGCATCAGTGTGCTTCTGGAAGGATAGTCAAAAATTCCCATAAACACACTCCTAAACCTTGTGGAAAGCATTCCCAGAAGATTTCAAGCTGTTATAGCTGCAAAGGGTAGGCCAACATTATAATAACCCATGTGAATTAAGAATGGAATTTCATTCAAGTTCATATGTGTGTGAAAGCAGATGAGCAAATACTTATGCTGAAGTAACTATGGATCAAAATTACTGAGGAGCATTTACAGTACCTTGCTGAATCTACACTAGAAGGAATTACAGCAAAATGGGGTCCATTCTGACAGTAGCAAGGTGCAGCTAATGAAGTGACAGTTGAGTGTATGTGTGACTATGTGAACAGAAAAATTTATATTATATATATATATCTTATATCAGTCTGATAGTCCATATAAATCTTTTGCCACTATTTGCATCCTGCAGTTGTCTGTGTTCTATCTGCTCTTTGTTCCAGAGCATTTACATTTATAAATATAGCGACTCATTTCAGGTATTGTGCCAATTGCTGAGGCCAGAACTATGTGCACTGGATCTGAGAAGTTCTACAGGATGTGTGAATCTAATGAGGTAAGGTAACTTTTGAGTATTGAATGATGTCTAATTTTTGTAATACCGTAAAATGAATTATAGATGGGTTTCAAACATAAGACAAATCATTACGTCACATAGCGAAGACATCACTGTGAATAGCTTTCCAACAATGGCATTCCTTGCAGGTATCCTTCAAAATGTTCCTTTTAAATGAAAAATAATTAACAGAACCTGCATCAACTGCAAAGAATACCAGTTAGTGCTCATCACAACAACAATATTGTCAGATTTGTCAGATTCACACATTCTACACCGCAAAGGCAAAAGAATGAAGTGCACCTATACTAGGGAACAGGAAAAACAAAAACTGACAAATTGACTGACAGCATGACAGCATGCCTGAACTGACAGCATGACAAGGTATGGACGTCATTCAAATTATTTGACCCAAAAGTCAAAGTTTGACAAAAAACTCAGACTATGACCCCAAACTCACACATTAGACATTTGACAAAAGTCAAAGTATTTTTGATCATGACTGATGTCACTGAAATTACAATTTTTCTGATGAGAAACTTAGGCATTTACATACTGACGGTAAATGTGTCACAGATATTGAATGTGAATTTATGAACATGAAAAAGAATAGAGTCAACGAATTTTGATTGCCCAAGATGTTTGGTAACCCCTGAGGATTAATATGTGCTGCGGTTTGTTTTTGATCCAGCTGGACATGACATTCCACCTGTTCATCTGCGCACTTGCTGGAGCAGGAGCTGCTGTTATTGCTATGGTAAGCCACCAACGAGACAATGAAAACAAACTGGAACTATTTTATTTATTTTAAGTAATGCAGCATTTTTTCATGAAGATCAGATTAAGCTTTGCTGCTGCAGCAAACACTGTGCAGTGGTAAGACAATTTTTGAAAATGGAGGCAAGTGAGAAGAAATGCTGTAGCGGGATCAGTAGCTTCTGTTATATTTACCTGTGAGAGAATAGCTGTAGATAGGAGAGAAAGCATTTTGGTGCAGTGAAAAAGACTGTTTGTCTCCCTCCCTCTTTCGGAGGAGCCAGGCATGTCATGCTGTTGTCATGGAAACAGGGAGAAGAAAGGCTCGGAGATTGTTGCAAACATCACTCAGTGATCAGCAATTTGCAAGGAGCCATTTTCTGAGAAACAGAAAGTGTTTGCTACTCGAGATGATGGTGCAAACTGTGAGCTGGACTCGTTTCCTCACGTCGCTTTTTTTTTTTTTTTCGTTGCGATTAATCTTTCCAAACTTAGCTGGAAAACAACAGAAGCACTTGTGCATCCCAATATTGAAGTAAAAAAAACCAAACCAAAACACATAAATTAATGAATAATGTTAAAAGGAAATAGAAGAAAAACAGTAGCAACAATAATAATAATTATTAGTATTATAATAACTTATGTATTTTAATCTCAGTCACCCAAATGGCCCTACTGCATATTTGCAGAGCAAATATAAAACTGTCATTCCCTGTGAAAAGAAAAGCTGTGTAACGACCTCAGTCATTAAACCACAATACATTCATTATAACCACTGCTGCCATGGTAACACGAATCCAACATTACAGTTAGAATTATGCTGCCACCTGCTGGACGATTGTTGTCATTAATTCAAAGGTTCAGATCATGCAAGCGAGCTTTCAAAGTCTATTCAGTATTAAAAATGAATACATTTAAGAAATCAATAATAATAATAATGCCTAGATTATGAAATACAGCCCACCTTGTGTGATTCATTAAATGGCAATGGTTTCCTTACAGATCCACTACTTGATGGTGCTGTCTGCCAACTGGGCCTACGTGAAGGACGCCTGCCGGATGCAGAAGTATGAGGACATCAAGTCAAAGGAGGAGCAGGAGCTTCACGACATCCATTCCACTCGCTCCAAGGAGCGTCTCAACGCCTACACATAAAAACCAGCGTGAGGCCTGGCCCTGCCACTCCGGCCTCTCTCACTCTCTCTCTTTTCTTGCTTTCTATCTGTCTCTCTCTACCATCCCCTCCCGAGGGGGGGCGGATGGCGCCTAGGGCCCTCGCCACTGCTGATGTCACTGGTGCGTCATATGACAAATGTGGTCTTGGGGGGGGGAACGTCACATAAACCTCCCCAGTCACAAACAGCATTTCAGATGAAAAAAAAAAAAAGCCCCTTTACCTCTCTCATGGATGGTGTTATCATTTTGGCAGTTGTATTATTGAACAAGTTGAATAAGAGTTGTTTAGTGCTGACAGTAGTTTTAGTGTAGTTTTTAGAGTCAGTAGTAGCAGTAGTATTTATGTTTTTTTTCTTCTTTTTTTTAATTTCTCTTTTTTATTTGTGTATAATTGTTTTATTTTTCTTAAACTTTTCTTATACCAAGTGTCATTTTGCTTTTATGGATAATTTATTTTATGCTGATTTCCTGAGGGGGTCAACAGGGGCTTCAAAGGGTTTTCAAGCACATTTCTCATGTCGTGTGTCTGAAGATTTCATGTTCAAGAACTGTGTACTGTATGTGAGTGGGTGGTTAGTTTTGAAAATATTTTAAATTTCACAATACAACTATGAAGCATTGTAAGCCTTTACCATACCAGTATTCCCAGGGATTAAAACCACTTTCACATGAAAGCAATTTAATCTGTTTTTCTATGTGAAACATAATTTAAAAAAAAAAAAATAGCAAGACAACACAAAAATACCAAATCAGAGTAAAATAATATTTGCTAGATGTGCCAAGCCTGTTAAACAGGAAATACTGACTTTGCTAGATAGGATTAGTGAACTGAAGTTAAATTGTGGGTTATTTTATGATATATTTGCCATTTAGATATATTTTCGGACTCGCACAAATGCACATGCAAACATGCTTTCATATTCCCTTTTTTTAATTTCTAAAGTTGAACTTTATAAATGCTAATCTCCTGTTTTGCAGTACTCTGCACTGTAAATACTGATATATCAAAGTATACCTATATGTTAAGCACTGACATCTAAAGACATTTCTTGTGAGAGTAAGAAGAAATCAGTCCTACCTGCATCTATCAGCCCCAACCTGAAAAGAAGGCCTGACGGTCAAAAGTTGTCTGTGTAATGGCACTCCTTGGTGGAATTTTCAGATGTGAGAAAAGTGTGTGTCACCGTAATTTTGTTCATGACAGTAACTGTAACTTGCCTATACATCCTGATGCCATACGACTCAGAGGTGGCCTGTCAGTTCATTGCCTGGCGATTTTTTTTTTTTCTGTCAGTATTTCTCAAAGCTAGTTTCATGCACTTCTTTGACCATTTCTGTGCTCTCTCTAGATGTAAGCGCATTGATGTTCAACTCAAAGTTGGATAACTGTACTGTTAGTAAAGACTGTGAATTTAGATGTTTCTTGTGGCATGGACATGCATCAATATAGTCTTTTTGACTCATAAGTTACTTTATTTCACCTCTTTATTTTTACACTAATGACTGTCTTGCTGGGTAAACCTTTTGTTTATATGTGCAGTACTAAACCTCCCACGCTTACTGCGTTATGCTCCTAATATTAGAGACTGTAGTCTTTGAGTTGTGTCTATTTAGTTTGTGATGAGGTTTAAACCATGTCTTAAAGCTAATACTTGTACCAACATTGCATACTCTGTAACGATCTGAAAAAATGCTTTCAGCTTTCTCCTCGTATTAGTCTTTTGTACTTTCACTACGGATGCTTAGTAGCAGGCTTTAAATCTAATCTGTTTTGTACATTCATGTGCCAACAGCTTGAAGTGGCTTATTTGACCTGTATGATCAAATTTGCTTGCATAAATAAAATTCACTTGTGTACTTGTTAATAAATACCATTGGTTTCTTGTGTCCAGTTTGTTTTGATGTGAACCAATTCTACAGGCAATAGCACAGGATTTTAAAGACTTACAATATGAGACAAAAATATAAACTCTTCGCTTTCCAGTGAATCTGAAAGTACAGCCAAGAGGATTACATTATAGACAGAAGAACTAAAATTATAAAAGAGTAAAGGACACTAATGAGGGTAAGAAATTAAGAAATTAATTCAGCAACTACATTATACCACTAGGTGTCATCCTTTATTCTTAATCACTTCAAATAAAAAATGAATAACAACTTAAACAGATTGTTAAGCAACTTAACCCTGACCATGGAATCATACTAGCATAAAAAAAACACCTAACTCAAGGGATGTACCAGTGTTTTGTTTACACATAATAAACAACGTAGGAAAGAACCAATTTTAAACTGAATCTTTAGGCACTTGGTTACTAGCAGAAACACATAATTTGTTCCATTTCTTTTGGTGAATCTACAAAAATGCCAAAGATAACAAAGTTTGACAGGTGTAAAATTGTATTTTTGCACCAACAAGGTGATTCCAAAAGAGCAATTAACCAAAAACTATTAATCAAAAACTTATCATATCTTGGCATGGTGGCCAGAGTGTCCTTAATGAAATGTGCTAAAACCAGAAAAATGGAGGACAAAAGAGAAAGTGGCATACCTACAAGCATAATGAACAGTATGTGAAAGTCATGTCCTTCAGAAATGGGAAAAAATCCAGCAAAGATTTGACACACGACCTGAGACATTCATCTGGCACGTCTTCAGCTGATCCATCTACTGTTCACTGAAGCCTAATGAGAAATGGTTTCAGTGGAAGGGTGGCTGTCTAGAAGCCATCTTTAAGGGGGAAAAAAAAAACAGGGAGAAAAGGCTGATGTATACCAAATTACACAAGAATTGTACAGAATATCAGTGGTAAACGGTCTCCTTGAGTGATGAATCCAAATCTGAAATTTGTTAGAATCATGGTCAAAATGAATGGAGGAGGTCACGAGAGAGGTACAGCAAAAAAAACAACAACAAAAAAAACACAAAACTGATGGAATTACGAATGCAGAAAAGTACTGTGAGATTTTGATCCGCCATGCAATACCACCTGGAAAACACCTGATAGACAAGGGTTTCATTTTTCACCATGACAGCGATTCCAAACCCACTGCCAGTGGAGTAAAAGCATACTTGGACAGAAAAAACAAACACACGCAATGGCACGCCATCAGTCACCGGTTTGGTCTCCTCAGAGTGCGGACCTCAGCATTATTGAAGCGGCAGGGATCATCTTGACAAAGAATAGAACAAAAAGCAGCCAACATTCAAAGTAGAGTTTTGGATGTCCTTGAAGACACCTGGAGACTACTTAAAGAAATTACAAGAAAGCTTGCCTAAGAGAGTTTAAGAATAAAGGTGGTCATACCAAGTATTGACTTTCAATCTTGTTAGAATTGTACATTGGACTGCTTTTTAGACTATATTTCCATGTATGTTTAATAAATCACTGTACCTATTTCCAGGTTACCTGGCAAAATGTAAAGCGATGAGAGGTGGCTCAAGCCCTTTGCACAGTATTATATCAGCATAATGACTACCAGAAAATGTGCATGTCTTAGAAAGACATACACTAACATTAAAAGCAGCCCTTGATTAACAGACCACTAGCAGATACTGTCTGAAAATATGACGGTTTGCATTACTTCAGACATGTCTTCGGCAGACAGGTTGAATTTGGCCATTACCTAAAGCTACTGATCCTCCCAGTGAGGTAATAAATCATATCCAAGATTACATTTTACACCCATGTGCCAGACAGAATCCCCTCACTCTAAAATATGGTCTCCAGCTAAATTATATATTGGTATTTGAAGAATCTCTTCAGTTAAAGGAGTTTGCATTAGATTTTATGAACATATCCACAGTCTTATCTTAGACACAGGCTGACAACAAAGGGACAAACCAAAGGCAGGCATGTGACTGAACAGACCTGCTCAAAGTTAAATATACAAAGTGGCATTAAAAAAGAGAGAACAGAACAAAAACACTAAATGAACAGATTAACAAAAGGAGGGTAATTCACGTGAGGAAACACCTTTCCAGAACTGGCTAGCCTGCCACATTGGTTAGCTTCAGTGACCTTGTCAAGCCTAAGAAATCCTTCACTAATCCCACCCCTCCTTCCCATCCCCCTGGTCAATCTGACAGGTCACCTGTATTAGATCCTCAGCCTATCTACCACTGCCTCTTATGAACTTTTAAAGCTCTTTTAATTTGTCTCGATTTGTTTTTTTGGACTGAGAAGAATAATTCATCTGTCTCTCAAGGCATCCGAATGTCTTTTTTCCTGAGATCCCCTCGATGTGATCATTTTGGGTGCATTCAGTGACATCATGCAACGACTCCTGTGTCTGCATGCATTCCTATGCTGCCTCACTATGGCTCATCCGTTCTGTCCATCCCAATGTACCTGTGTTTTTCATGGACGCACCGATGGAACAGGAACCAGGTAAATCATACTTTGTGGATACATAAACTGTACTTGGCACATTTTGAAAATCTAAAAATCATGGACAATTTTTCAATTTACGAAGCGTTATGTAGCCTGTGAGTGTCCCTAATTAGGTCATCTTGTGAAAGGATAATACTTTTTACTTGTAAGAACTTAATTCAACTATATGCAACCTTCAGTGCTCTTAACTAGGTGCAAAGAAAACAAGTCAGTGGCAATTACGATCAATTTGAATGCATAAATAAGTAAATGTATAACAGAAAGTTATATGTACATGGAGATTATTTACATGTTTACTTATGGTGTATGTAAAAAACCACAAAAAACCCCTAACTGGATAACTAGCAACCAAAAAAGATAGTCTTATATTTACTATGCTCTAAGAAAAGCAACTGTTTCTCAAGCATTTAACTGAATTAACTCTTTACAGTGCAATATGTGCAGGCCGTATTGCACTATAATAACATAATGTATGTTACCTGGCATAGAACCAAGCTATTTACAGGGCTACCTGATAAAGACCTAATGACCCCCCACATAATTAGTCCTATTAGTACTGTACCCATATCCTAAGATGGATCTAGAAACAACAGAGAGAGGCTGAATGTGAGATAACACGTATTTTAAAACCTAGGAGAAATGGCCATGTAGCAGTAGTGACACTGCTAACGAATTTAGTACTTGACAAATAATATGATTTGGTGCTACAGTAGTAGTAGGTAAAAACATTTTTTTATAATTGTGGAAGAATCATCTTGTACATACAGATAGTTGACAAACTGAAGACAGAATTTAAAAGAAAAAATAGATATTAGGCAGCCTAATGCTTCCCAAACAATTTAAATCCACCTTGCTACTGATTTTACAAATCTCTCAAACTCCACTGAAGTTATGGAACACCGTTCCTCTAAAAGACATTTTCTTAGATATAGTTTGGTGGTCTGTTCAATTAGGTCAAGAACTGATGACTAGAAAGGCCATACACTGCACAATTCTTTTAATATGTCACCTGTCCTTATATCCATGACCATAATTGATTGCAAGATTTCCACCAAGTTTACCAAGTCCCCTTGGTAACTACAATTTTGTCCAATAAAGCATCCCTGTGTATGATAGGGATGTATACCAATGTTGAACCTATTTGATAGATCAGTGTTTCCTTAAAACATCTGTACCTGTATTAATCTTCATAAAACAGGCATTAGCTGGTAATAGGATGAGATCATAAAGATGAGATAAATCTCACATGAGATAAATTTCTTTCTTTGATTTTCAGATCTGTGCTCTGCAATGACCCAGACATGTCTGACATTCCTGTCAATGTCCCCGTGGACACGGTCAAACTTCGTATTGAAAAAACTGCAGTACGGCGAGTCCCAACAGAAGCTTTTTACTACTTGGTGGATCTACGATACCTCTGGATTACCTATAATTCCATAACTTCAGTGGATACTGGAAGTTTCTACAACCTAAAAGTGCTCCATGAGCTGAGACTGGATGGAAATATGATCTCAATGTTTCCATGGGAATCTCTCAAAGAGATGCCAATGCTGAAGACACTGGATCTTCACAACAACAGAATAAATAATTTTCCCACTGAGGCAATCCCCTACCTCCGCAACATTACCTACTTGGATCTATCAAGCAACAAATTAACTACCCTACCGTCTGAGCTCATGGACATATGGCCACCATTTAATGGTCTACCTGTATCTTCTAATGCTTCCCAGAAAGTAGTATTAGGTAAGAATAAAATGCTCTGTCTGACTTGGTTTTGTAGGGCACTTATTTGTAATTACCCCAAGAACTGCATTCGATCACCTGTTAATCTAGCCAGATTTATTCTGACTGAGCAGTAGAGTCTGCCAGGAAAAAGTCAAATGAGCTTAATCTAAGCAGTGGCAGAGCTTACATTTAATGTACATTATTGCCTGATTAACGGCAAAATAATTAACACAACACAAGAGCATGTGTTTAGAAAGAAAGAAAGAATGATAGAAAAGAAAAGAAAGACAGAAAAAGAAAGTAAGTTACATTAATTTGATCATTCTATGGAAAAAAAGCTACTTGTAGTATAATCTATGATACTCTGCATATCAAGTTGTTAAAAATAGACTAAAGCCAAACCCATTAATGTGTTTATGGGCCGTTTCCCTGCCTTTAGCAGAGCTGTAGTTTACTTCTCAGGAACAAGTTTAGACCTGTGTTGTCTGGGTCAAAGTCCAGAGTCCAGATTAATAAACCTCACTGCTGTGGCCTTGTTTTAACTGTGGTTAAGTCTGAACCATGTGTCCTCTAGAAATCCCCCCCGTGTCTGAGCTTTAACCTGAAGATTCACATTAAAGTTCAGACACAGTGCAGACAAGGCTTAACTGAAGTTTTAAACTTCAGGTTTCACGTTTATATTCAACAAAAAGTTTAGCAAAAAAAAAAAAAAAATAGTATTATACTACAGAAACAACATGGATAATTTCAGATCGTTTTAATATATGTTATTTGGAATATATGTTGAAACAATTTATTTATTTACATTAGAAAAAAATGACTACTGACAGAAAATAAGAACCCCACATGAAAGTGGAAAACAGAAAACAATGTGTGACAGTCCAACCTGGAATGACTGCACACAAATGTCAAATATCAAAAGACATGAAACTAACAACTTAACAGTATGAAACTACGTAAATACAAAATCAACTGAGTCACCAGATATATGGTAGTGCTAATAACCGTGCAAAATCACACGCTGTTTATTTTTTTTATTTAATCTTTTCTTCTTTGTATGCAAGTGAATGAATGTCTCTTGTACCTTTGGATCGCTGACAGTTTCAGGTTAGGGACAGATAGTTTATCCATGAAGAGCTAGCTGTGTGCCCCTGTGTACCTGAAGGAAATACAGGATTAACTGACAGGAAAAAAAATGGGCCATGCACAGAGGAGAACTTCTTTAGTGTATCATAAAACTACTTTCTGTTCATGTTAAAAACTTTGCAACATTGCAAACATTGCTGACATTGCAAAACTTTATTATTTTGAATTAAATGCCAACTATACACAGACTTTCAGAATGTCAGTGGGCTAATCATGAACTGTTATCAACAACTTTATTTTCAATGTGCAATAAATGTTTAACTTACACACAAGCCTGCAACCGTTCTCTCAAACCGGATTACAAACTATGTTTTTAGTGATTGCTCGATATTTGTGCTAACACACCAGCGTGCAGCTAATGGAAAAAGTACGCTACCAAAAAACTGGAGGAAGGCCAAGCACAGCTTAGGTACTTTACCACCGTTAAGACAAACTAATCTGCTTAATGGGCTTTAGTGTGCATTGGTACATGTGCTTACCTATTGTGTGTACCAAGTGTTTACAGTGAGTTGTAAAGTAAACTTCATTACTCGCTAATGAAAGACTTCCTTCCACAGTTTAATTATTATGCCTAAATTAAGATTTTAAAGCCAAAAAGAGAACTGAAAATACAAACTCATAGTAGGCTGATGAATAGTGTCAATGTAATTTGTATTTTTCTTTATAACACCATACTCACCGCAGCTCTTTGAAAAGTATTGGTAGAGTTCAATGTGGACTCCTAAAGACTTCTCATAAATGTGACTTTATTATCTTTTGCCCTTTCACTGCTAGAACATCATCTCAGTATCCACTCTTCTTAATGCTGTGACTAACAAAATCACATGTATTCTTTTTTCTTTTCTTCTTAAGGCCTCCAGGATAACCCATGGTTCTGTGACTGTAAAATCTCCAAGATGATTGAGATTTCCAAAATGGCTGAGACACCAGTAATTTTGATGGATCTATTTTTGACCTGTGCTGGACCAGAAAATCTTGCGGGTGTTCTTTTTCAGCATGCTGAGCTTGAAAACTGCGTAAAACCATCAGTGATGACATCTGCAACCAAGATCACATCTCCTTTGGGCAGCAATGTTCTCCTGCGATGTGATGCTTCAGGTTTTCCAACACCAACACTTTACTGGGCTAAATCAGATGGCTCACCAGTCAATAACACAGGTAAAATATTAAAGCTCTAGGAAATCATAAGTTATCCATTTCTTACAGTTTGGGCATGTTATGCTTGTTTGAGCCTCATTCAAAGCTTCATAGTGTGCAGTAGCAGTGCTAAAATATTAAAAATAATATAGATCTGCTTTTGTTCCACTCTACAGTCCAGGAGTCACCTGGAGACGGCATCAGATGGTCCATCATGAGCTTACATAGAATACTGTACAAGGATGCTGGTAACTACAGCTGCAAAGCTAAGAATGTCGCCGGCAGTGTGGAAGCCACCATTTCTCTCACTGTTGCTGGTACCACTGGCACCACTGTCCCCCCACTAAGACCTGGCATTGGCAATGGGCCAACCAGCCTGGGCACAACAATAATTCCACCAACAGGCATTCCTGACTCATTCACATCGACGGTTCTCCCAAGAGCATCAACAATTGCTCTTTCTAGAACGTTAAAACCTACCCCTAGCAATGGTTTCCAAAAAGACAGAGTTAAGCAAACAAAAAATAAGCAAGGAGGAAAGCTTGCAGCCGATGAAAAAAGCAAGAAAAGCGATGCATCAAAGTCTATCAGAGACCTAAAGATTGTTGAGGAAACAGCTGACAGTGCAGTGTTGCTCTGGACTCCAGATGGGTTACCAAATGATGCCCCACTTACAGTTGTATATTCACCCTATGGTGAGGATGACACTAAAAGGACAGTGGAGACTAATGCTGGCATTGGAAAAGTACTCCTAGATGGACTGTCATCTGGGATGAGGTACTCAGTTTGCCTTGTAGCAAAAGGTACTGCTGCTGGAAAAGATCCCTGTATTGATTTCTACACACTGGACAATGTAGAGGAAGGTGGGCAAAACCAACTTTTCATTATCATAAGCGGCATTGCCTGTGCTTTGGTTTTACCTCTTATTATCCTGCTGCTCTACAAAATTCTTGCTCTTTACTGCAAGGGACGCAACACTGGACTGAATGTAGAGGAGCTTGAGAAAGAGAGCTATGTCAAATTTGAGACAATTTCAATGAAACAAAGAAATCTGAACTCTCACCCAACTGAGCTTTGGGCAAGGAGGCCAACTAATGAGTCAGAGCGAATGCTCCTGTGTTCCAGATCAAGCATAGACTCCCAAATGACCTATAAGAGTGACAGTTCTCGGTCTGAATATCTCTGCTAAAGCAGGAAGCCATGGTTAATGTTCAAGCACCATAGTAGTACCACATTATATGAGATACTCTCTGCCTATCAATTTGCCTTTCGTGAAATTGATAAAAAATTATCAGCTATAAAATTGTTCATAAATATATATTCATTTAATTACATCTGCTCTGGATCAGAGAATTAAACCACCACACTGTATAGTGTAAGCCCATATAGAAAAGTCTTCCTACTTGGTAGCCAGGTAACTTCCCATAGCAGTTATTTTTGGCTAACAAGACCAGCTGCCAAATTAAACTAATGGGAAAGACCAATAACTGCAATTCCAAAGGAACACTGGAGACATTGTCTCTGGAACAAAAAAAATGTATTTATAGAATCATTGCATGTATAGAGTGAAATTTTAACAATGTAAAAGTTTGGTAACTGCCCTAAAATTAGATTTATTTATTTTTTCCCAAAGGTAAACCTTCAAGTGAACCTTCCTGAATCTCAATTGTACAGTTGCATGGACTGACTTGATTTTAAGAGGTTCGGCTCTTGTAAAGTACATTGTTTTGGGGCAGGATATGTGCCAAACAAACATTTTTTTTTGCCATTACTATTTGAATTCAGGATTTTTTTTAAGTGGTTTGTCTCTCCTTTGTAACAGCTCTGGTTATACATTTATTTTGAAAGGCTTAAGCATAGTTAAAGAACCTTCCCCACATGATATATTTATGATTTCCTTATTTTTTAAAGCCTTATATAACAAAATTAATTAAATGTCACTACAGCACCACACATGATTATAAATGGTATCATACAAGTAATTAGCTGTATATGATCTCTGATGTCTTTTTTGATGCCAAAGTTGCAAAGTGTCAGGTATGAATATTGTGATAGTGTCAGAGAAAAGCCCAGATTTTTCCATAATACTTTCATGATCAAGTTGGCTTTAAACATTAAGCCAAACGTTGCCTTTATAGAAAAGTACTGTCATTGTGTTTGTATATAATGGATTGATTAATATTGTCACTTTATATGACATGGTGTATGTATATAATTGTCTATAAATGCACTGCGCATTTGTTTTTAATAAACAGAACAACTGCAGAATTATAAGTTGGACAGATTACTACATTATGTGATCTGAGTAGATAGGTGTAACATTTTCACGTGAAGAAGACATCTCAATGCAATTTTCCAAAACCTAACAAATTGGTTAAAGAAAAGAAAAGTTTTTGATGGATGTTTATGCATTTGCTTAAAATTATTTCTGACTTTGTTCTAATTATATCAAAATATGTCTGTGTCTGTGTGGTATGCTTATGCACGCATATACAGTAGTGCACATTTTTAAAAACTACAAAAATTTAGAAAGACATTTTAAATATGGTCATTCAATTGTCAACATGACCAGCTGGATTCATAAACAAAATCAACAGGTCACAGCTGCCATTTACTGCCATTTACTCTGATCTGAACAGTCACTGCACTAAATCCTTTTCAGAGATACTAGATAGTCACCAGGAATTGGAGGCTGCAGAATTATAGCCTGTTTACTGCAGATGTACTACAGATGTCAGCACTATGTGCAGGCATATTATACTCATGAATAGGCTTTTTGTGTAGGTGTGTACCAGTTTTTATAGGTGTCGTGGGGTCTGGTAAACGTAGAGGCATATGATGAATGGTACCTGAACCCACAATATCCTGCACCTCCTAACTCAGCATGTCTTCTTGAATCAATGATTTAGAGATTAAATCCTTTGCAACTCCATCCTTACCTGGCACAGGTGATAAGCCAGCATCAGGTAAACTGGTAATTGATTTCACTGCCTTGACCACTGGAAAAGCAGGTTTTACCAGTGGACTGGTAAAGTAAGTAAGTAAAAGTAAAACTGATGGGTTCTCTTTTTCTAGAATGTGGAATATAGCACATGCACTAACTTCAGGGGACTCGCACTTCTCAGCCTCACTAAAGAAGAGAGTCTACATGTTAGTAACTTCTGATATGGGAGAAACAATATGATTTTTGGGCCATAGATAACTGGAACGCCTCTTTACCCTCTCAGAGATGCATGAAGGTGCATGGGTGTTTGCCCAACCACTCTACATGTGCTTCATGAACTTAAAGAATGGCTATGACTATGTGCAGAGTGGGTGGGGTGTCCTGGGGTAGGTATTTCCAGTGTATGAAGTATTTGGTGCGTTGTTAGGTGCTAGTACAATAGTTCCTGTACTATTGTAGTGAGAGCATGGTTTTCTTTACCGGTACAAGTCAAATCCGTTCCTGGTGGGAGTTGGAATCTGCCAGTGTTACACTTTGTCACAGATTCTTTTCATAACTTTTATGGACAGAATATCTAGGCGTAGCCAAATTATGGATGAATTTCTCTTTGGTGGCCTCAGGATAACCTCTTTGCTTTTTGTGGAAGATTTGGTTCTTTGGTTCATAGAATTTTTAGGTACAGCCAAGTAGTGGAAGATATCCAGTGTATGGCCTCAGGATCAACTCTTTGCTTTTTTGGAGAGGATGTGATCCTGCTGGATTTATCAAACAGTGAACTCTAGCTCATACTGGGGTTGCTTGCAGTCTAGTATGAAGGAGCAGGGAAGAGAATTAGTACCTAGAGGAAAAGGCTGAAATACCCAATTGGGTTGAAGTTGCTGCCCCAAGTGGGAAAACACTGCAAAACTGCCATTTGTTTAAAGAGGATTCAATTCTAGAATCATTTAAAGAGTCTTGGAGCATGGCTCCAGTGTTCTGACAGTAATTTGCTTTATAGACACAATGTTTTATAGTGTGTCTTCTCCTAGTACAGTAGCTCCCAATGTATTAGACTAGGGTTTCATAAAGGGGCAATATATGCTGATAAAATGTGGCTAATAATGTAATCGTAGCCAATAACCAATTCTAGATTTACATTTTCTGTCAGATTTAAACCAGAAGAATAGTAATATCTCCCAGTTCTACTGAACTCAGTGTGTTACAAAGACTGTCATTATGATAAGTACTCCTTGAGGGTTTTGTTTTCAGCTCTTAGTGTAGATGCTTGCTTTTCCAAAGTTTTTAGTAGTTTTGGAGGTTGACTAACATCACTAACATGATTGTTCTAGTATGGAAGCAAACGCAAGCATCCGAGCTTGTGTTTAGCTCCCTACATCAGGTACTTCAAAAGGGTCCACTGCAGTATTTTGTAGCTTTTTGTCAGATATAAAACTTCCAGTCACTTCCATTTGTTTTTGTTTTTGTTTTTTGGGGGGGGCAGGAAGAGTGTTTTTTCATTTACTTTTTTTACATTATATTTTATATATATATATTTTTTTACTTTTCATTTATTTATTTATGTATGTAATAGAGCTACACATACTAATTCACCACCAGACTGATCATGTGTAACTGGCACAGAATGGCCAAAAAAACGAAACATGAGCAGATGCAGTAGCGATGTTAACATGTAGTGACACACTATAGCTCTCTTTTTCTGGCAACACAAGTATGTATTGCAGTAAGGGAATTGGAATTTTCTGGAACACTACTACAGTGTGCATGTAACCTGCATAATCTCTGATGCCAGTTGTGCTTCTGTCATTGAAATGGCTTGGTTTTTTCACAAGCAAAATGAATAGATGGTTGACTAGAACAGGAAAGGGTTTTATTGACAGCTGTCAGAGAATGGCACGAGGGCTGGGAGCACACAGCTGAAAAATAGACAAAACAAAGCAGATCAGTAAAGAATCCTAGAGATCTTTAGTTTCGATATAGGTGCTATTTACCTGAGGTGCTTGAAAAAATAACAACCTTGAGACAGAGCAACTGAATGTGACATACTTCACTACCATGACTGGTGCCATTCTAGCAGTACAGTGGAGAACTGGCCATATTTAAATACAGGCGGAACACAAAACATCAATATCAGAAAAAAGACTGTACTTATTCACCTGCTTTATAACATCAAATAAAGACTAGTCTAGTCGGGTTACTGGGAAGCTTTACTGGCGACTTTAATCCCTAAAGCAGTGAAGCACCATCTTAATTACACCAAATATTATCGAGCATCTGGACATTAGTCAATACCTTCTGTAATTATAAAAACTACAAATGAGCCTAATAAAATATATAAAGTATACCATGTTTCACCAAACTACACCAAATAAATTTATGCTACACGCTACACTACACCAAATAAACAATATATAGTAACAATTATTAAACATACAGGCAAGAGAAGAAAAAAGAAATAAACAGTAGCTCAAAATAAAGAGAAACAATGTGCAAGAGCAAAGCTTCCAAATGGGACACAAACAACCATCTGACAGTTGACGGTTTCACATTCCACAGAGAGACACAAAAATGCTAAAAAAAAAAACTGTTGACAAGGTTTCCTGATGGCTCAGGTGAACAGGAATAAATCTGACAGTGGAAACAAAAGAGCCAATAATAAGGGTGTCACAAGGGCCATGTTATAGTGAAGGAATATTTATAAGATCCAGGACTCCTGCTACTCCCCTTTCTATCAGGAGGAAAATGCTGAATATGGTGCAGGAGCACAACAGGAATGGACTGGGCCAAACTACCTGCAGCCCTCTTCAGGAGGCAACTGTATTTCCTATGGAAGCTCCACTCCTTCAATGTATGTGACAGTAATAAACTTATTCAGGGCAGATCACTGCATGTGGTGTTAGGCCATCAACATGCTATGACTCAGAAGAGGCTGTTGCAAATCTTCTTTCCATCACAAACAATATCCCCCACCATCTACACAGTGTTCTGGCTACCCAATGAGGATGTTTAGCCATAGACTAAGAATGAATAAATCTTTCATTGAATGTCACAGGAGGTGCTTCCTCACTGTGTCCATGCAGTTACTTATGCACACCTTCTTTTTTAGTTGTATTATGACTGAAAATAAAACATTAAATTAAATGTTTTTAGTTCTACAACTTACAAAAGAATCCCCTGTGGGAATTTTAAAAAAATCCTCTTATTCTCATCTTCAGAACTGGCAGCATTTATCTTACTGAAGCAGGAGGGAGTTTTTAATGCAGCTATAATATCCACACTCTCACCGTGTCCCACATACTGTTTCTACCTGATGATTCATAGCTATGTGTCACTGTCATCCAACACACTGTCACCTGAAGAGTGATTATGAACATTAGACTTTTATTCTTATCTCCCAGGGTGAAATTGTGGGAAAAGGTCAGTGCCCTTCAGTCTGTTTGTCTGGGGACAAGGCAGCTTTCTCAGCATTATAAATCATCTACTGCTCTTTAGTGAGGATGTTGTTCCTGACAATGTCCTAGTCATGCTGGTCATGAATAGAGGTTGTAGTTCCTGCCCTCTGTTAATTGTCCTGCTGGGCAAGAGGAGGACAAACAGTTTAAGGATAATCTGCTCCACTCCTCCATCGTTCTCTATAAATTACTCATTCTGCTCATTCTGTCTGGGAGCCAGAAGAACTTCGACAGGAGACAGTATAACACAGTGACTTTTCGTTCACACACACAGGACACAAAACAGGAGATCTACTGTGTATGCAGCATGTGTAAATTACACTTGTACTGTAAGTATGCCATTTATGAATGGTTTAACAGACTCAAAAATACCAAAGGTTCATTTAGTTCCTCAATAAATGAAAAATTAAATATTGTAGGATTCTGTCTGACAGCTTCCCATGCAACATCTGTCTCCTTGTCTCAGCCTCCCTCCATCTCAAACAGACATCTATCTACATTCACAAAGCACATATGTAAGGGGGTGGGGAGAAGGCAAATATGTTGATATCATGTGGGACCTTTTTTCGTCCCTGCCTCATTTCTTGAATATTCCACATTCTGTTGGAGCACTGAACTGCAACTTCGAGAAGATCTTGCACCATTGCTGGACTTACATGTGCAAAATTTACCACGGGGGTGTCAGGAATTTCAATCTTTGCTTCCAAAACAGACTGGCAGCCCAGGGGCCCAAAGTGGGGACTGAGCAGGATCCAAACCTTTTTTTTTCTGGGTTCAACACTGCACTGACAGCATTACCCCCTTATTCTCAATCTCAGTAGGGTTTTGCATTCCCTTTAGTGTGACATCCACTGGTATGTAAAGCTCCACTCTCTTACTAGGTTTTAAGCCTTAGACAAAGGATGCCAAGAGTCCACAAACCTACACTACTTAATTCTGGAGAATTCTTGCAGGCCAGTGCTGATAGTGGGAATGCTTGAGAAAGAGTGAAGAAGACCAGCAGGGACAAAGTGCAGGATTATGCCTGAGGCAATGATAACAGTAATATTGATCTATTTTATGATGCAAACCGCTGGAGCCTTGCCGCTCGGTATGACATGTTGGGATGAGAACCTATTGCAAGAAGGGAGCAACAGCAGCTGTACGGGTGAGTATGAAACCTCTCCTAACCAACAGTCCCAACTGACGGTACTGGAAGAATTAATGTTGAAGTGTACTGCTGTCTATGTGGTCTTTTCACTTTAAAACAAGAATCCATTAAATTTCTACAATACACATCATGATAGAAAAGGAACTGGCTTAGATTTACAGACAGATATTACAAATGAATCTTTACTTAATATTAAAAAGTGTGACTGTTCACCGTATAAAACTTGATGTCCTAAAAATGAATAGTATATGTCAGTTTATCAGTAGTTAGTGAGGTTAATGTCTTGGGTTGTAATTTCAGTCACACAAGTTTTCCTGTACTCCACATGGATATAAAGCATTCATGCAACATCTGCTATTCAGTACTGGAATGACGTTCAGTTTAAAAAAATGTAATCAAGTAGAACAAAACATGTTGCTTGCATTAAACATCCTACAGTAGGTGGTGCAGCAAAGTGAACTTGGCAGACAACACAATGCACTGTACCAAACCAGACTGTGTTTGTGTGGGTGTATCTCAGGTTGAGCCCAAGTTTTTGTGGAGTACCACAGAGACGTTACTTCAAAATTACAAATGGTGATGACCAAATAGTAAACCACATCTCAGCAGGACATAAAATCTGAAGTGCAATAGTGTGATCTTCATCCAAAACAGAGAAAATCTCATCACTATCCTGTCTACCAAAGAGAGGTCAGCTACAGATCCGTCATGCTCTGATCCAGCAGGATAGATATTTGGGAACACAGGTCCTCAAAATTTTATGTTAAATGTAGAGGTACAATGTAGAGGTTTTCAAAATATATGGTATGCATATACGGCTGGGGGGGGGGGTAGTAACAGGACCTTTCACCTGAGCTACATAAATCTGTTGCCCAAACACTGTGCATGAAATTAGAAGCTAAGTATGCTCTACTACACTACATATTCCTTAAATATCATCTGTTTTCTGCATGTTTTTGGAAATGCTAATAGAGGTGTGTGATATGGCTGCAGCCTTTTGAATTTTATTCTGTGTGGTAAAACACAATGTATGGTATGACCTACAACTAATTAATATAATAGTATTATTATAGCATTATTTAGTTAATATAATTAATTAATTAATTAATAATTAAATTATTAGCCATTATTAATCAAACAGGACTGCATATCCAGTACTACCATATAATATTAGCACCTCAGCTAAAACCAAATATGTGACAAGATTTCCATGACAGATGTCCACGATATAAAGAGTAAGGCAAAAACTTTCAACAATTTCATGTTATAGTGTATATTGTTATTTTGCCCAATCCGTTTAGTTCCTGTACAATGTTGTTTATTGCAGAGTTAACGATTCTTTTTTTCATATTCATGCATTTCTTTGGTTTGATAGGTAACTAGTCTGCAATGGCTAACTGAGTGAACTGGATTATCATCTGAAATGCCATTTAGATACATATAAACGCAAAATAGTAAATCAGTGTTCATATTGTCTGTCTACTGAAGAATTATAGTATATTTTGTGTTGAGTTTGAGTTCACAAATAAATCCAAGTAACTGAGCTGAGTCAAGAATCATACTGACCCTCCAGTGAACTTGTCAATCAGTGATTCAACAGGATGCATCCTAGCAACTCAGCAGCAGTGGCAGACATTTCATTATGTTGTTTGTCTGGTTTTGCTCATTGTTTTCTTCATTCCACAGAGTTAAGAGCAGTGTCTATGGTTGCATATGACAGTGCCATTACCTTGCCAGTGTTATTGTTCACTCTAAGAGTAAAAAAAGGTTTTCTACCTCAAAGCCAAGTTTAATGGGACCTAGAACAACTACATTTATCTGACAACAAATACACAGCAATCATCCAATATACAAAATCAGAATATGTAGAAATATCATTGTTGATCATAACTTCCCAGCAGAATCCCAGAGTGATGTTGTGACCTGAATCAAAAACCTCTTAGAGGACACTAACTGCCATTCCCTTCATTCATTGCAGAGTATTGTCAGAGTCAAAGGAAAAAGCAAAAGCTATTTGTTGCTAAGGGATGAGGTTTTACACAGAGGCAGCTGTGGTTGCCTTGAACTTCCCATTACAGGGATGAATAGGTTTTTTAAATCAAATAATGTGCCAAATTGAACGGACACAGCAGTGACAGAAAGAGGGAGGGTGGAGCTATTGAAATGTCAAATGCTGCCATAGTTACCTATATATCCTGTGGATTTATTTGGTTAAGGTAAGAAACTGAATATGATCATTCACTGTGAAAGTTATCACAATTTTAAAAATGTGGCATGTTTTGTGACTTTTTTGTGAATTTCCTATGCATTAAAAATACTAAATGTTTGCAATTATAGTTTTTTTTTAAAATAGATTTTTATATTTTATATAATGGCATTTTAGTCTGTTATTGTAAGCCTCACAGAATCATTCATCACTAAATCAAAATATTGTTGAGTCATTAAACAACTGAGGGTGTTTACTGAAGTTATTATTTTTACAGATGTAAGACTTTCAAATGATCTTCACTGTAAATTTTAAAAGATGAAACTTGAACAGCGTGTGTAATGATTTGTTAAGCTTCACAGCCTTTCCTGATATTTGGCCACGGTAAAGCTATTCATCGGATGGGCCTTAATGGCAAGAACCACAGAAGGCTTGTGCCTGGTGTTGGAAGCTCTGTCCTGCTTGACTTTCATTTCAAAGAACAGAGAGTTTACTGGGTTAACAGGCACACTGGGGTCATCTACAAAGCATCTGTGAAAGGAGCACACAAACAGGTGATTATGTAACCGCGCCAAAGTGTAAGTGGACTTCAGTTACTTGTATGTTTTTTTTGTTTGTTTGTTTTTCTGTGTGTGTAACTTACTAGTCAAAGACTTTTTATTTCCATGCTAGACTAAAAAGGTGTGCAACATTTTTATTACAAATCCCTTAATTTTAAAATTACAGGCTATCTTGCAGGTCTTGAAACATTTTACGTTGTCTCCCAAACAAGTATATCCTTTGGGTCACGCCACATAATATCAGACAAATCTGAAAAGGATTCCCATCTGGCTGTCTTGGAATCAGATTTTTATTTTTTTTTATTCATATGCTCTGAGTTTTTTATATAACTAACTTTGAGCATTAATAACTCTTTCTATGGCAATATTTCACAACACTGATGTTCACGATTGATTATAGAAAATAATTATTGAGAACAAAAATTACATTTTGGCTTTAGATTGTGATACATACTGGATATTAAAATCATCTGGTTGCAGTTTTCAAAAAAAAAAAAACAGCTTAAATGCATCTCCAATTACTTTGTTTAAATTATTTTTGTGTTTTGTCTTAATTTATGAGTAGATTCCAAAACAATGTTAAGATGCAAAACTATTTGCATAAAACTACTTATAATATGCTCACAGTCTGACCAACTTTTCACCCAAGTTAGAAGAATCATTTAAACAGGTAAAACAACATACATGTTGGTAAAACCATCCAGCTTTATAATCATTCACCTAAAAATCCCAACAAACACATTCTTGAAACCAGTAAAATAAACAAAAGCAGACCTCTTTTCCTTAATTCTTGCAAGCATAATGGAAGTAACTAGATCCACTCTATATGTGCGTTTCTGAATCCTTTTCGATCTTCTAACAAGGAAACCTGCCAAGGTGGTCTATAGTGTGAAATTTCAACATATTAAATCCACAGCTAAAAGACTTAATACCCCCAAAGCTAACCAGCAGCTTAGGATTACTTTTAATGATTTAGACATTTTTTAATAACCTAATTACTATAGCAGTTAATTTGGAGGCTTTTAAAAGATCTTTCAGAAACTGTAAGTACCATAATTAAATTTTGTAATGTTAGACTGCATTGTTCTGGAAACTTTCAGAGCCTCATATTTAAAATGATTAATTATGAATGCTTCTTTTACAGAAACTGTATTCATATGACAAACACATCTCTGGCCTTGCAGTGGACTGGATTTGGAACAGTGTATACTGGACAAGTGGAGAAAAGGGGGAAGTAAAGAGAATCGATATAAATGGGAAGAAACAGCGGACTCTTTTAAGACACTTGACCCAGCCCAATTCTATAACTGTTGACCCCTCTAACAGGTAATCTATGGAGATGTCATAATGACAGTTGTTTTTTGTTTTGTTTTCTGTTTTCTTAAATACACATGTACTACATGGAAGGATCAAATGATATAAAAATTTACTGACTGACTCCCACATACCTCTGATCAAGGACAGCAGTAGTCATTTACTTCCCTGCAGTTTGGCCTGATGGATAAGCAACACTGAATAATTTCATTTAAAAACATTTTTCATGATTAAAAAGTGCCAAGAGCATATTTAAATTACTTTTTACATAACTTATTATCGTACACTTCTCTCAGGCTTTAATTCAATTGGGCTACAGTTTATTAAGCATTACCAAAAATGAGTTTGAGGCAAAAGAATTATGAGTCTCCTGATTTGGCAGGCTTAACATATGAGGAAGTGTCTAAGCAGTGCCCTTACTGGAAGCAACTAAGTTTTCATATTTCATAACAGTTGTAAAGCTAACTTCAGAAAAAAATTTTTTTTAGAAAAGCTCATCGCAAACCCCCTTTTTTTTTTTTTTTTTTTGAAACATCAAAATTTTAATTTTTTTTTTTTTTTTTTTTGGGGGGT
>VVHJ01052676.1:157999-169208 GCA_015107715.1 Tylochromis polylepis
GTCAACTGTGTGGTGTTTTTTGCTGTGTTAGTTTAAAAAAAATAAAATAAAAAATTATATATATATATATATATATATATATATATATATATATATATATATATATATATATATATAAAAACTTATGCTTGTGGCAGAAGTTGTTGTTTTTTTAATCTGGTGATTTTGATCCTTTTGTTATCCTTTAGATTTGGAAAAACTTTTAAATGTGAATTTAAAATGGGGGCTTTTAAACTTCAGGTGGACAACTTGTGATGGCTTTTGATCATGGTGGTGCTGTTTCTACAGCACCCCTCAAGGGAGACATAACCTTCAAAGTTTTGTTTTTTTTTTGTTTGTTTTTTTGTTTTTTTAAAGACCTGCACATTAGTAGTAATGCTCAAGCACAAACACCAACCATTTCATGACCCTCCCACCCCCACTAGACTTCGCGGGCTACATGCCATCTCTCTCACAGCTAAGCCCATTCATGTCTCAAGACACTGGTCCCCGCTCTCAATTTCAAACTCCCTTTTTACATTATCTCCCTTCTTCTCATACTTATGGCATTTATTTTTTACTCGCTTTTCTTGGTGACAGCCGTAGCCGATGATTTGGACTTGCCGATGTAGGCTTCAAAGAAGAACTGGACAAAGAGCACAAAGTAGCTGAGGTACATGAGGGAGGACCAAACAATGTTCTGCATGTGGGATGGACACTCCTGGCCCTGCTGCATCCACGAGTACACCAGGTAGTTGACCACGCAGCCCATCAACATCTGTGTGATTTGGGTCAGTGTGATGAACATGGCAAACTTGCGTGACAGCTTGAAACCAGCTGCACGCAGTGCGTAGTAAGAGTACATGACAGCATGGACCAAGTAGTTCATGGTCATGAACCACCCACCGCCAGCCACCATGTCCTTGTAGGAGTACCAGGAGTAGAGCAGCACAGTAATGTGGTGGTACCAGTGGAGAAAGATGAGCTTCTGTTTCCTCAAGACGATAAACAGAGTGTCACCTGCGAATAGGATAGTGGAAGTTAGGAGCGGATAAGACAGGACCGGTGCAGCAGAAAAAGGAACATGGTTATTATTTGTTCAGCAAAAAGTAACTGGCTGTGATACAAATCACTCTCAAATATGCAAAGCTGTGTAAAAACACAAAGCTTTAGGCACACACAGAGAAGCACTGAAATGTTTGACAACTTAGGACCCAATAAATTGATAAACACAAACACAAGTAGCAGCAAAAGCAGTATTTATTACACCATTTATCACCCACAACAAGGCTAAGGCTGATAAGTACTCTACAATAAACTGTTGTGGTTACCGTAAAAGCTGAAAAAACTGAAAATATGCCCTATTACAACAAAGTAAAGTACTGCTACAAATACAATACACCATAATATCAATGCCTCATATCAGTGGTTAGCAGGTTTCAAAATGGTTTTTTCCTTATGAAAGTTCAGAGCTTTTGTTTTCAAATTTATGTACAAATGTAAATGTACACTTACCTACACTTTTATTTTTCTATATCAGTTAAAAATTATTGCAAAATATATATATATATATATATATATATTGGTGAATGTAGTGGCTGAATGAGTTTAAATGCACAAAGAACAGTCAGCCTGCAGTAGGACTACAGTTAGGATTTTAACACAAAGCATGATTAACACAAGCATAATAGAGATTTTTATTGACAAAGTAAGATTCCACTTGTCACATATTTACCAAGGTCACCCCGACACCGCCTTTTACTGGATCAATCACACTTACTGTCATGTAACCCCTCAAGCTCCATTCTAAGCCAGGAAACCAGTCAATGACAGCGCAAAGCACTGTTTTAGTATTAAAATTGTACTGCTAGAATTTGTCATATTACATATGCATTTGCGGGAATTTCTCTTTCACAATGCAAAATTATGAAGTACTTAACTTAATCATTCAAACATGATTATTATTTATATTAATTTATTAAGGGTTGCAGCAGCCAGTTTACCACAAATAAACCTGAATTTACTACCTGATTTTGCTGTGATAGTTGCTGTGTTAATTCATCTGGAATCACAGGTGAAGATGTTGTCTGTATGTTGTGTGTATTGGCAAAAGTGGATGGCTAAAGATGTGAGCACGGAGCCAAAACTTTGGCTTCTGTCCTGTAGCTCTTAAATGAGTACTCAAGTGAATCCTTAAAGCCGAGCCATACATATTTTTGATACTCGATAATAGTGGTATTTTGGTGAAACAGAGCAGAACTTCACTGCACTATGTAACTACTTATATGTATCTTATATTAGTTTTTAGAATGTGCAATGGGGTTGCAGTGTCTCGAATTTTTTTGTCACATATCTACAGAGACATCCGTCCATCACGAAAAGGTCTGCCCACCTTGCTTATGTTTCCCTAAGCCGCCTGTACCTGTACCTTCTGTACCTTGTTGATACAGAAACAGTCAGTCTCCAGTTTCCAGACTTCACAACATGATAGTTTGGACATTAGCCAGACAGAGAGAACATGGCATCTGCCACTCTTTATTCCTGCTGAGAGGAACAACTGCTCTAAGTTTAGGCCTGGAGATCTGCCACTAGGAAGATAAAGATGAGCAAAAATAAAATTGTATTCATACAAAATCTATAAAAAGAAGTGTAAAAAATTTTTTAAAAAGTACTGGCGGTGGCCAATTGTACCCATCAGCCTCCTAGCAGATACACCTATGGTATCAATTTCAAAATCCTAGGTGACTTCCTTCTTGAGTTATCGCATTCACACATATTCACAAGATTTTCAGAAACTCTGACCTTAAGGCTGAGGTTTCTGGGATTCAAACTCGTCCGAGATTATTAGTAGATACGCCTTTAAGTATTAATTTGAAAGTCATATGCTGCTTGGTTCTTCAGTTATCACATTCATAAACTTGGGTGCCCATGTTGACCGCCTGCCCGACAGGGTGACGACAATACCCCATTAGCCTTTTATGGCTGAGGGGTAATTAAAATGGTTGTAACATGGTACACTGAAGTGAAGCAATAACAGTAACAGTGAAATTACCAGATCATTCAAGGAATACTTGGTTGGTCTTTGATATTTAAACATATCTTTGAAATAAAATATTATTGATAAACTGTCAAGATTTTATAAAGGAAAACCAGCTGGTCCCTGATATTGTCTGAGGCACTAAAAATCACCAAAGCAAACCGCTTGAACACATCCTACAATGACAGCACAATTGTCTGCAACCACTACAGTATTGTAATAATTGCAGTATTGTAGAGAAAAATATGAACAAGATAAGCAATTTTTTTAAAAATTGACTTACCCAGCTCTGGTGCTTTACTGAGTACAAAAGCATATGCCCAGAATTTGCTGACAGGCCCGTTGTAGAAGCTCTGGTCACAAACTGACTGTTTTAGCCCTTTCGTCATCAGGATGTACATCATGTAACTCCCAGTACGGATGGCACCAAAAATACTACATGGGGGTGGGGAGGCCATAAAGATATAGAAAATAATTTGTGTGAAAAGTGTGAAAGTACTCCTTGCATTATAGCTAAAATGTTTGTATTTCTAGCACTTTCTACAAGGCTGAGGTTTTCTTCCTGTGCACAAAGCTATTATTTCTAATTGTCAAATGCAGTAAAGTCAGTTTATATCAAATAATCATAAAACAAATATTAAACCTCTTACCTGAATACAGCAAGGGTGAGTGACCACAGCACCAATGGTTTCCTCAACTCAAACTTCTCCCTTTGTTTCATGACATGGCGGCCCCCGAGGATACAGGCAGCATAGAGTGCAGAGAAGAGAAAGGACTTCTTCCTGCAAGCACCAAAAGGAGAAAGCGTGACTTACTATACACAGGAAAATATACTGAGAGCCGGATGTTGAATGGAACAAATGAGGAGTGAAGGTTATAAAGTATCACTAATTTGACCAAAACAGCCGAACAGTAGAATACTGAGCAAAAGTCTCGAAACTTCGTTATATTTTGCTCCCAAAGACGTCAGACGTTCTTGTAAATTTTAAAGAGATTTTGAGCAAAAGTTTTCGGAGCTTTCTAAAGTTCCTTCAAAGTTTTCCTTTGGACATTGGTTGCTTTTCACTCATTTTCAGTCCACTCCTTGTACCTGACTATTGTTTAGATGAATGGCACGTAACTAAGGATTAACCAGTGTTGTGTCTACACAAAACAGACAATTTAGCATAGAACCTTTTTTAAATTGTATCTTTAGGCATTTTGTTACTAGCAGCCTGCTGTAAAAAACGTAATCTGTTCCCATTTCTTTAGCTGAAATCATGGGGAAAAAGCCAAAGATAACACAGTTTGACAGTGTTTTTGCACCAACAAGGTAATTCCTTGTTGGAATTACCAGAGTTATTAGCCACACATTTGGCAGAGTGCTGTATTTCCCTTAAAGATTTTAAAAAGCTAGATAAGTGGAGGAAGAAGTGGCAGGCCTAAAAAGCTATATACAGCAGAACAGTATCTGGAAGTCATATCCTTAAGAAATAGGAAAGAAATCCAGCAAAGATGTGACATAGGACCCTAGAGATCCATTTGAGCCTTCAGTTGATCCATCTACTCTTTGCTGAAGACCCATCAGAAATGGTACGGTGGCTGTCAAAAACCCACTCTTAAGAAAAGGAAACAGAAAGAAGAGGCTGAGGTCAGCACCAGATTCTGATGCACCATGTATATGACTGGCAACAGCAATCCAGTGAAAGCATATCTTGATTGTATTCCATTGTATGTTTTTCTATCAATCATGGATTGGCTTTTCCAGAGTCTGGACCTCAACATTCTTGGCATGTAGAACCATCTTGACAGAGAGCAGAAGAAAAGGCAGCCAACATCCAAAGAAGAGCTTTGGAAAACCTGCCTAAGAGAGCTCTGGCTGTATTGAGGAATAAAAGGTGGAATAAAGGTTTATACAAAATAATGACCGTCAAACTTCATTTTTTATTATTTTCTTTTATATATACTATATTTTCATGTACGATTACAAGTTTCAATAAATTGCTCCACTGCTTAAGACTTGCACACTACTGTAGTTACAGTAGTGATTTGAATCACTACTGTAATCCATCAAAGAAGAAACAAACATTGTCATAGAGCAAGCTGGCAAGCTCCATCCTTAAATACTATGAGGAAAAAAAACAGACGTTTTAAATGAAAGCAGCATTTCTTTGCCCAATCTATACAATTTATTCCCATCACAAACTAATAATTTCTAACAATGTAACTGCTTTGTGCACAGAAGTTCCTCTTCCAGCACTGCTTTATAATGCACACAAGACACGTTTTACATAATACACTGACTTCACATGCAATGCCTGAAGCAATGATTTAATGATCAGAGTCCAGTTCCAACTGCCATTTAATACTTTGCTGTAAGTTAATTGTTATTGCTGCAATTCAATTTCAACTCCTACCATCCTGTGATCTCCATTTGTGTTAATTGACTTGTCAGTGAAACACCACCTGGCTCAACTGAATCTAAAGAAAAGCATTTGTCAGTGCTCAGTACAATTACAAGGTGCAGGTGGTCTGACTTGACAGACTAGATGCTGAATACGGCCAAAAGAAGACTGGGGCATGCTGCCAAAAAACACTAAACCAGCTTTGTCGAAAAACGATCTGCTCTATTGGACAGAGAGCAGAGTAACTGTTTCAAGCAGCATAGCCAAGAAAATAAACCTTACAGAAACCTCGAGGAAAATAAACCTTATGAGGGTAAGGTAGTAGGTTCCAGTGAGTCAGGTATCAGACCTAGAGTAGGGTGCCCAGAAGTAGAGATATGTGTGTAATGGCAGGGTGATACTGGAAAAATGAAATATCAGCAGCAGCAACCTTGGAAACATAAAAAAAATAAAAATAAAAGCATCGGGTTTGCTGTCAAGAGGACAGTGCACAGCAACTAGGAATGAAGCATTATTGGACCAATAGCTCTGGGATTAATTAGCTGAGTAAAAGTAGCCCAAGGAGTGAGGTTTGTGCTGTTATTTAGAGGTTATACAAAGACAACAACAAGATGCTGAGTTTTTTTGTTTTTTTTTAAGCCCTAGGTATTCAGCGCTTTATTATACAAAATTCAAATGAGGGCTCTAAACAGAAGTGCCAATTAAATTGTGATATATGGTATACAAGCACAGCAGTGTACCATTCAAGTGTTTGGTTTAACCTTTTAAAGCCTGAACCATAAATTGCCAGAAAATTACATTTCTTTTATTGCTTAGTAAATTTTCTGACAACATTTAGAAAAAAAATCATAAATTCATATTAATTTACACATATGACTTTTTTTTAATAAATTTGCTACATCAGGCATTTTTTGCAGTTTATTCCTTAAAAGCATATCGTGCAATTTATTTTGGTTTTCCATGGGGTGGGGGTTCACACTGATGTTTAGAAGTCTCAAAAACTCATGTTTTAAATATGATAAACTTGGCATTAAAGGGTTAAGACTTACATTGCTAACACTGCCAAACATTTCTCACAGAGCCCACACATGTGCAACCTGTACACAGGCCTTTTTTTGTGTAGCTATACTCTTGATCAGCAAAATTTAGTGCTGTTGTCGTCACTGAATGTTTGTTCACTAATTTATTTTCTTAAAAAAATGTAAATGGCTATGTGATAATAATCAATTTAAGCTTTGATTCTGTCGCATCAGTGTCTCAAAAACACTGAATGAACTTGATGCTAATTTTAGGATCCTACTTTGTAATTTTATTACAGCAGAGTTGTGTAAGACGGTTAAGGTTAAAGTGCATGTCAGTAGGTGGTCATGCGTCAACCAATGCTAGAAGATTAAAAAGTGTGTGCGTGACACGAATGCTGTTGATGCTCTTTGTCTTTTCAAATTGAATAAATGAATACTGTTACTATTACATAGTGTACCAACTCTTTATTTTCCATGTTTCAAAAAAGGATGTCACCTAACTGTTCTTGCAGGAGACCATAAAATGCTTGAGACCACCTCTGAAGAACAAAGGACAAACCTGTCAAAGTCAGATTCAGCTGCATTTACAGAATGACAACAGGCTTGGACTGCAGAATGACATCACCGTTTCTCAACTACACAGGAAGGGGGGGCAACACACAATACAGTGCCCTATATACTGTGGAGTGGCTGGAGGGGATTGCAGAGGAGAAACAACATTACCCTTTGGTGTACTGCCATCCAAGGTTAAAGGTCAAAGGGTAGCATGATGAACATGGCCTAAGCTATGATTTCATATGTAGAACTCCTTATGAGTACAATGGAATCATCTAAAGATACAGCAAAATGAGTTGCATTTACCCTCTTAGTGTCTAAGCCTTGCTTGTTCTAGTATGGCCATTAGTTTTTGAAGGTTATCAAATTAGATGTCATGTTATAAAGGATTTTATTGAGTTAAAGTAATGTGTAAGTCATGAGCTACCGATCATTTCTTTATATTATGGTTCCAAGGAGCCAGACTTTCTGGTAATTTTTTAAAGCGGTCTTGAGCACTAATTCGCAATGTTCTCTGGAGGCCTTTTTCTTTAAACACTGGCTTATTTTTTATTCATTTTTAGTCCTTGTCCCTGAGCATTTTCTTAAAAAACTATTAATAACAGATGAACACTATATAAAAGTCATGTCCTTTAGAAATACAAAAATAAGTAAATAAATAAATAAATATGCATCAGATGCATCTGGCCCTTCAGTTGCTCCATCTACTGTGTGTTGAAGACTCATTAGAAATAGTCTTGGTGAAAGGGTGGCTGTCAAGAAGCCATTCTTAAAGAAGGGAAACGGGGAGGAAAGATATGCCAAATTGCACATAGGCTGGACTGAAAAAAAAAAAAAATCAGCGGCTTATGGAGTGATTACCACACATTTGAAATTTTTGGTTTCAAAAATTACTGAATTTTCCCCCAAAAAATATATATATATATTGTTATGATGTACAGAGAAGGTTAGGAGAGAGGTACAAAACTGAGTTTCTACAACCATATGGAAAAAGATGGTGGAGGTTCTGTCATAATTTTGGGGCTGCATTTCAGCTTGTGGTGTCAGAATCTGGCAGGCATCATCATCTGGAAAGCATCCCATCACTTTTCAATGTGACACTGATAACAAACATACTGCCCATTTTCCTAGCATTATATAAAGAAATGAGGAGTGGGTCACGACTGGTACAGTACTGCAGTTTGCTTGTATTACTGATACAAAATATTTTTACATTTATTTGTAATTACCATGTCTGTCATCAGTGGTCACAGTCTGGCAAAGGTTACACAGATTTTATTTTAAATAGTCTTTTGTCATCTGTTAAGTAAGAAGTCCATTCAAAAATAGGAATTTAAAAGCATTACATTACAAAGCACTTGACATCATGTGACATTTTAATTGTGCACTTAATTCCATTAATAACTCAATGATTTGTTGATATCTATGTGAGCAAGTTCCACTTGAAATGCAGTGTTTGCCACACTTAGTTGTGCCACAAATATAATTAATGTATGTTTAGCATTCTTCTTTCTTCATTTTATCAGTGCCTTCAGTGTATATTTTAGTAATGGACAATTCCCTCTCTCTTACTTTGAAAGTTAAGTTGCTGATAACCAGCTAGCACCAGCCCTTTTTTGTTTTCCCTGCTGGCAGACTTGCTTTCCAGTTCATTATTTTTGTCCCTTGGTCATATGGACTTCACTAACACCATCTTGGACCTCAGTAGTAGTCCTCTTCCTTCCCTGAACAGCTGCAGTAAGCTGGAAGCGCACTCTAACCAGAACCTGCAGCTTCAGAAAGCATGTGGTCCTCCATTTGGGGCACCTGTAGATATAAGATGTCTACAACCAGTGGACTCACCCCCTTCTGGCTATTAGATAAAAATGCAAATTTTAAGGCACTTCCACATTGACTTTCAGACCTGAAAGCTACAGTCTATGGTGTAACATATTTCTGCATGTATTCCAAAATCAGGAGCAAGTGACAGCACTAATACAATACAACACAAGGCTGTTCGCAGTATATCATGTATTTGTAGTGTATTACAATCCAGCCAAGCACAAACTCTAGAGGAATTTTCAGTTTATTCTTTCATAAATTTTGATTATTCCAGAGAGTCGATTCTGCTCATCTGGACATATCGTTTTCAGGGGGAGAAATGTTTGACTCTCATCATCCCCACAGACACAGCAGCCAGGGAATCAGAAGGCCATCATTACAAAAAGGCCCTGAGTAAGTGTGGTTATCCCAGCTGGACATTTGTCAAAGCTGGGAAAGCACCTACAGAATGCTCCAGGTGATCCAGGAGAGAAAAAAAACAACTGCTGCCTAAACGAAAACCTTTATCAGAACAGCTAAGACGCATTTTGTCAAAACATTGTCTCTGTGGCTTTCAAACCCCACAACACACTATGCCAACAACTGGTCCACCTGACGGATCGGGTCCTCCAGCACAAACAGAATAATATACTGTATGTGGTGAAGTCCCAGGAGGATTGCTGTGAATTATACATCGGGGAAACCAAACCACCTCTGGATAAGCAGATGGCACAACACTGAAGAGCTACCTCATCAGGCCAGTGGCCACTCTTTCAATGATGAGGATGTACACATCCTGAACAAGAAGAAACACTGGTTTGAGTAGGGAGTCAAGGAGGCCATTTACATGAAAAGGGAACAACCATCTCTGAACTGAGGAGGGGGCCTAAAGATATATCTTTCACCATCTTACAGTACTGTGATTGCAGCCATTCCCCAACTGTCTGTGAATGGTAATGTGCAGACATTTCTATTGATCAATGGTAATGAGAATTTGCATAATAATGATCATGAAACTGATCTCAAGGCCCATTGTTAGTCATTGGTGTTAGTTTCGGTCAATATGAAAAAGTATTGTTTATAAGATTGTGGAAAGCTGCAGTCAGTCATGACTGACGAAGTCACTTGGAAGCCAGCAGAAGAAAATGCTGCTGTTACCTTGTAAAAATCTTTACATACATCATACAAGCAAATGAATATTAAACTCAAACTAGACGTTTTGTCATTCACTGCCTGTGCAAACATATTTCAAAAGCAGAATGCAGATTTTCTTGGTCCACTAAGGTTAAATGCGAAACGCAAAATTAAAGTTTTGAAATGAGTGAGAACAAAGGATTCTTCCTCCTAATCAAAACTCGCTGCACTCTTTTTAGGTTCTTAGCTCTCTCTCTCTTTCAGCCAGCAGGTGACAGATACTGCACCAGCAAGAAACTTTTTCAGTAATTGTGCTGCCATGCTTGAATGAAGACATAAGGGATGCTAGGCAATGCTCACAATGCTATGTATATTCCACCTAAATGTTGAGTATTTAAATCCACACAACACAAATTTAAAACAGGATTATCACTTACTTAATCCAAGGTGAACTTTGTGTTAATAAATTCAAGCCAACAAACAAGTTACATTTTTAAAATAATTTTAGAGCCCAAGGACCAACTATTGCTACTTTCTAGAACCAAAATGACTCACTATACCAGTGATCAACAGATCAGCAGCAGCAGCAGCAGAGAGTTTTACATTTTATCTATTTTTTTCTATAATTCATGTAATTTATATTCAGCTTATATATGTTTTGGCTCAAAACACCAGTTTGATGATCAAGAAGTCTATTGCACAATAATTCCGTTTGTAAACACCAAAGAACAATTACACTCTGTTGGACAGACATGGGCAGCTGGAGACAACACAATGGAGTCATAGTGATAGTTTAGTTTATTATTATTATTTCGTTTTTTGAAGTCTGACTGAAGTCCACTTTAAGGGTGCATGCACAGTTGGTGCTCTGTAGTCTCCACAAACGTGCACAAAAAGGCTACACTGTCACAAATAGCGGCCAGAGACAGATGGTCAGCTGATGTTCACTCAGAGCCTCACACTCACCATCTGATGAGGAAATTTACATAGAAACTACAGTAGGCTCAACATGATTGTCCACTTCCAGTACGCTGGCAAACCACAGACAGCTACTGAGAGCCCGTCCACCACCAGATCACATCTGTTGGAGGCAGTGTGCAAAGTATGTGGTTCATCTGGTTTGTGGGCTACTCTTGCTTGTATTGTTTTTGGTCCTTCAGCCAGCTGCACAGTCCTACATACAAAGATCCAGTATTAACAACAATCAAGTGTTCACTGCGGTCACTATTTGTGATTTTCATTTCTTGATCTTTGAAGTTTTTGTCTTGTTTTTTTTTTTTTTTTCAGGTTTTTTTCAT
>VVHJ01052677.1:0-13303 GCA_015107715.1 Tylochromis polylepis
AGTGTATGGGTGGCATCAGGGGCAGCGGTATTGGGTGTCAGCTGAAGTGGTTCTGCCTGCTCTTCTTCTGACTCCCTGGGCCGACTCAGGGCTGATGGGCCTGCGGGCATCCTGTCTCTCTTCTGCCACAGGCTTTGAAGGATGCTCCATGGTGCCCTCCATCTATCCTTTGGAGACGCTGCACAACTCACTGTCTCTGAAACAGGTTAGCGAGTTCCTCACTAGTGTGTGCCAGAACGCAGGGGATCCACACACTAGGACCACCAGAGGTAAGAGACACAAACAGACACACTCATGTTTGTATTTATAGACATCATAGCCACACTTGACTACACTCAGCTTGATCTGCGATCCTTCCTTCTCTTTGTAGCTCTGTCAGCCATGTTTGGTGCACACAGCCAGCCATCAGTAGACTCGTACATCCCTCAAAGAGTCCTCTCTTCCTCCATCTCGCTCAGATCTCGTTCTGACAGACCTCCTTGGTGTGAGTATCGCAGCACATCCATCTCACAGGATCTGACATTTCTAGGCTTCTCTGCTGTGTCACTTCCAGATGTCTGGGGATTATTTATGGAAGCCAAGGTGTCCCTTACAGCCTGTTTTAAACTAAGCTCACAGTTTAGGCTCTGTCATTGCTTTGATTTTTATTTATTTATTTTTGTAATAAATAAAGACTGCAGAACCCAGTGAACCGACCAGGGATCCACCCATATGGGTTTTTCAGGGGCGATACACATACGCGTTATTAAGGAGACTGAAATTGGAAGTGATGTACATTTGCAGTAAAAAAACAAAAACAAAAAAATTAAACTTTAATAATTTGTGATGCATATTAACAGCAAGGAGGAAATAGACTATTTAAAACTATATCACTGATACTACCAATTTTTAATGATATTTATATATTCAGCAATGAGTCTGACAGGAACAACAGGTAAAAATGTGAATCTTTCTAAATCTGCCCTTTTACACGATGAACCTAAGTGTACGAATTACAGTTGCGTCTAATTTTCTTTTGTCGTCTTATATTTTAACTCTTTTTTTTACCACTTTCATGGCTTTATCAAAAGACATATATTGAACGATTGTTATGAAAATTGTGGTTTACCTGCAGCTGCTTTGGCTACTGGCTAACTTAGCCATTAGCGTAATTTTACCCTTTTGCTGTTAGCACAGCCTTAGCAGCCTTGACCCATTATCTGAAAAAAGCTAAATACAGACCACAGCAATCACACAGGCTGATGAATGGGTGAGCCCTAGAACCAGTGTGCACAGTCTTCCTCTGCAGATCAAACCTTCTTTTCTGTCTTTGCAGACAGCAGCGGTCCATCCAGTACAGTATCCAGCGCTGGGCCCTCCTCTCCCACCACGGCTGACACCTCCCCAAGGTTCAGCTTCAGTGATAAGATCTCCCTCACTCCTCAGAGCAGTGAGGAAACCCACTCATCTCAAAACCTTTCTGCTCAGCTGGCACCTGTGGTTGCGTCACCAGCCCATGAATCAAATGACTCTCCTGTTCCAAACCTCACCGAAGTCCCTTTGACTCCAAATAACTCACCAGAAGATGATCCAGAGCCATGTGCAGTCACCGACCACAAGCCCGACAACCCCGCACCACCGCTGGAAGTGGAAGATGGGCCTTCATTAGCTGCCGATCCTTCCAGCAGCGCAGTTTCAGATCCCAGCCTCAGGCCTCCATGCTCAGCTTTAGCTGAACTCTCTCTGGGTCGGATGGAGGGTTACTGCCTCCCGGGCTCCCTGCCTGTGCTGCTGGAGCTCAGAGAGAGCAGCAGCGAGGCAGGCTCCAGCTCCCAGACACCCCAGTCTCCAGAGGGGCCTGATGAATTCTTTGACACCCAGGAGTCCATGGAGTTGTGGAAGGACAGTCCAGAAAGCCTCCCACATCAAGAGACACCCCTGGAGGTTGGACCCACGAACACAGGCGAGCCGTAGATCAACACTGGGGCAACTTTTTGTCAGACTCAAAAACTGCTGTGGTTGCAGCTCCAATATTACAGCATTTGCCATTATTATGAACAGCGTAGTACTGTACTGAGCTACAACTATCCAGGCCTTCCCTTTACTTTCTTGTGACTCTGATGAGTGATCTTGGGCAGCTCTGTGTTGGAAAATCAGATGACAACGACGTACATGCTGTTCATACTGAGCCACTCGGTCCTCTGGTTCAGTCCATCCATGTGTAAAGATGGAACAACTTGGTTGAAGGTCAAGCTAAATAGAAAAGCTTTTTTTTTACTGTCACTTGTACGCTGTTATAAATGCCTTTCTTTGAATCGTGTGATTGTAGACACAGGGGGGGATGACAGATGAGTCTTAAATGTGCTATTAGGCTAAAAGCTTGAGCTAAATGAGGCTGAAAGCTGAAAATTGTGTAAGATGATTCTCTGTGGGGGTTTTTTTTCTTGATTTATTGTGACCATAAAGTTTCTGATTAATGGAGCTTTAAATTGTTGCGTGTGCTGGATATATATCTACTTTCACAGTACCAGCTTTCAGGGCATGTTGATGTGGCTAACGATCGCTAGCAAGCAGCAAGCTTTCTGTTTGTTACCCAGTACAGGAACTAAAAGACTTGCTGCTTTTATGATGAAACACAGACTTGGAAAAATACAATCGGCAAATCTTCTGCTTTTCGTCAATCTGCAGCGTCCATCCGGTGCCAAGCTTCCGTGGCACTGCATGTTAGATTTTTTTAAAGAAACTGAAGCTGAGTGGCAACAGCTGAATCTTCGTTACTGCCAGTGAAATGTAAGTGTTCAGTCTCCAGGTCAAACCGTGTGTGCACTGCTTACTGCCAAAGTCCTTAAGCCTCATTACAGAGTTAATATAATCAGTAGGAAATGATAGAGAAAATATTTATTTTGAAACTGCATCTAAAAACAAAACGTCTGTATTTTTAATACCCACACATCAGATATGTAATTGTACCATAGCTACTGTGTATATTTGTTTTTTTGTAAAGTCACGATGTGATGCAGGAAGGATCTGAAAGCTAATCTTTTATGTCATGACTGAACAAACAGGAGGGGCATTTTACATTCAGTGTGCTTTTTAATGTGGCGACCAGTTATGTAGCAGCTGTGCGCGTGGAGGCAGGAACACGTGCTTGAGAAACCATTCAGGTAGTTGAGGACGCTGACGTGCAATTCCGTGTTCAATCAGTCCGGTTTCACGTTACATCACAAAGTACTGCAGGTGAAATCCATGACTGTGAGTTTGTGAAACTCTGACCTGTCTGTGTGTACAGAATAAAAACACATGATATCAATGTGGCTGTGCTGTCTTCTTGAGCTCACGTTTTTTGTGCATCCTTCTGACTTCTGTGCAGTTTTTATCCCTCAGACATAAGACTGATGGGCTATTGTGACCCTCCCTGGAGGGCCTGCAGCGTGGACACCCAAGTTTGTGAATGCCAAAACTCGAGGACGAGGCCATTTAGGATTTAGAAATTCATACAGTAAGTGTATCTGCTAAAAATCTCACGGTCAAGTTTTATGAATATCTTCTGAACAAAAGAAATCAAGAAAGGTGTCACCTAGGATTTTTAAATTCATACCATAGCTACAGCGTTCAGTATTTTTCTTTTTCATTATACAAATTTTGAAATCGATCATTTTTTCAGAACAAGTGTCTAGTTCGAGGGGTGTTTTAAAAATAAAATGTAAAATTCTATTAGAAATCAATAGTAATTCTGAGAAAAGTTTTAAGCTTTGTCTACTTATGCTGTGTATAAGCAAACAATCTGTAGGTAAAGGATGTCATTTTTGGTTTCTGCAGTTTCCATCTTACTCCACACAGTTGCATTGAAGCTGAAGTTTCATGTAGCCAAACTGTGTTGAGAGCAAAAGAGGGAATGCATTTGCTGAAATTAAATCTCAGAACTAACAGCCATGACTGAATACTAATTTATCTGGATCACTTAAAATATCCCCTGCCTACAGGAACGAGCTGGCACAGCCTGGCATAGGCTGGTTGAATCAGAAGTCCCAAGATATTGGCCATGGCCCCCAGAAGTTTATTCGTCAAAACAATAAACTCTAAACTACTGATGCAACATCAAGCTGTTGGTGTGGTGCTGAATAGAATGTGGTTGTGTGGATCACTGATGCAAATAGGGAGCGAAGGCTGGTCCGTATGGTCCAATCCAACAGAGGGGGCTACTGCAGCTCAAATTGCAAAAAAAACATATAACGCTGGTTCTGGTAAAAAGGTGTCGGATTACAGACTGCATCACAGTTCACAACACAGTACTAGGCAGGTGGTCATAATGTTATGCCTGATCGGTGTATGCTACCATATTCACAGAATAATAGTGCTAGGAAATGCCTATTAATGTAAAGTGACTTGGGACAGCTGGGATGGGCTCCAGCCCCCCAGCGACTGTAAATTGGATACGTAAGAAGATGGATGGATGGTTTCAAATTTTGAGTGAGAAACTGAGTCCATGTTAGAGGTGTTATTGCTTTACATATGTGATGAACACTGTTTTCCAACAGGATGTGTTGCTGTAACACTCTGCTTTCAATCTACTGCCAAGCCATTATTCAAGGTGTTCAAGTTAATGTCAGGACTTGCAAGTTCTTCCACTCTAAACACATTTTTTCTTTCTTTATGATGCTGGCTCTGTGCATGGAGCACATTGTAAATAAATAAAGTGGGAGAAGGTTCAGAGACTCCAGCGCTCTACAGGACTCTGATTCTCTTCCTGAGAATAAATGAGCTCTGAAGTGTTGGTTAAGTAAATCTGTCAAAGGTAAACGTGTCCTGACACCTGGAGTTACTGTTCTCGCACTGTGTGTTGTCACCGTGAAGGTCAGTGCCGTGCTGTGAGAGTGATGAGCTGGAGACTAGAAGAAATGCAGAGGAACGCAGACGATGGTGATATTTTATGAGCTTGTAATGGATGGAAAAATTTGATCTGCACTGTTTCCAGGTGTTTGATGAACACAGTCGGGTAAAGAGTAGTATGTTTCTCTCTTAAATGTTCCCCAAAGCTTCTTCTCTTTTCAGGAATACAAAGATATCTCAGTCTTCTAGCACTCCATTAATGTTGAGGGTTGAGAAGTTCAGGTGATGTGGAAGAAAGTCCATGAAGTGAGGTGTATTTAAATTCATTGTCCTGTTGCTGCCATCATCTTTAGATTTTTCCTTTTGGATTTCTGTTGAGACGCATGTTCAGCCCAATGAGTGTAGAAAACTACACTCATTGGTTCAGAAACATCAGTCTTTGTGAAGTTAGCACCTCCTTCCTGGAAAGGACCCAATACTTTTTGAACATTAGATTATCCTGAAGTCCTAGAATACAGTTCCTTACGTATCCACCTGCCTGCCTGTAACTGTTGTGCCTATCTATCGGATCCTCTAGCAGAGCCATTGGTTTTGGCCAGCACCATGTTATTTTTCTGGAGCTAAGTGACTATATTTGGATGAGAAAATTAAGTTATTTGCTAGGTACCCTATTCAGTCAAAAAAAAGAAAAAAAAGAAAAAGAATTAAAGAAAAAGAAAAGAAAAGAAAATCACCCACTGTAAACTTGTTATGAAGGAGTGCTTCTGTATCAGCTGTTTTTATATATGTCAGCTTACCTTTCATCCACCACCATGCAAGGCCTTGAAGGATTAGTGATTTATGAGTGACTGGTGGGCCAAAATATAAGTCTAACGGAGAAAGTGTTAAAGCTAGACATTTTAATATGGGATACCTCCAGCCCTGAAAAATGAAGCCAAAGCTGAAGTGGCCAAAACTGTAGTTTTACTCTGTGCCACTTGAGGTTGGTTCCAAACGTGAGTCTGTCTATGTTAAAATGGTATTTAAAGTTTTACAGCCCGGTACAAGAACAGTTCAGGCTTTAATGATAGTTTTTCTCATCATAATGCTGTTCGCCTGGTGTCCCAGTTAGGGTGCGCTGGGCTTCATCCACTACTTCAAGTCAGTAAACTGGACCTTTTCGGGTTTTTTGGATTGTCTGACTAATACTATGACTTGCTGTGTGGTACAGAGTTTTTGTGAGTATAATTTGTCTGTCATTTAGTATTAATTAGTCAATATGTATCTGCTGCAACCATACAGTTTAGTAATGCAGCTTCGCTAACTAGCTTGCTAACTTAGCAACCCACCCTTTCGTCCATGAGGTAACTTCTGGCTCCAAAAAAAAAAAAAAAGATCTGGACAAAATACTGAAGCTTCCAAAACAAATGGAGAACATCATGCTGTCCGTGAGATTCACTTACTTTTGAAGCCGGTCTCAAGTGACCGCTGTGGCTGTTAGCAGTGTCATGTTGACTCCATCTCATTTTTTTCAGTCACAATTCTCCACCATAATGCAAACCAGAGGGTGGAGCAGGATCCTTTATAGGTTGTTGTTCTCTCTACATTCTCCTTACACCTCCTTGTCACCTTTCTGTACTTGCCACTAAACTCTAGAAATGGTGCAAATTAATGTTTCTAAATCCTCAAACTTTATTATTTCTTGGTTCACATGAAAATATGACGGTTTACAGTTAACAGGCTTAGTGTAACCAGCTGAGTACATGGTTATTTCCAGCTCTGAAGCAAAGGGGAACATTCACATCTGTTGTTCCCTCTATGCTCCAGCCTGATCCTGTGACCCAGCGAGTGATGTCATTGCAGCATCAATTCATCAGCTTCTCACAGCAAGGATTGTCCTCCAGCTTCCAGGTTGCTCCTTCCCCTAAGACAATATCATCTTCAGAAAGACTACGCGGTGTCTGGGAGCCATCTCCGAATCCCTGCCATATCCCTTTGCTTTGTTTTGTTTGATAAACGGTCATGTCACCACTGCAGGGCCTCGGCACTCCAATTCAGCATATTTTGGGGCTGTTAAACTTTTAAAAAAGGGTTTATCAAGCAGAACAAAGCCCAGATTGTTCCAGTGTCTGGACTTCAGTGTGGGTTCAGCTCCTGTGGATTACATCATCTTGACACTCTAAGGCCATGTGGAAGGAAAACTGGTCTCTGAGTGGTTCCCAAACTGGCTTAACCATTCATCACTTTAAAACTTTTGTAAAGGCATATAAAAGTGTAAAGCCTTAAGCAAACTGACTCTATTTAATTATAATATATTAGGGTTTCTTTTAGCTTTTACAGTATCCAGTTTCCATAGCTCGCGCTCAGCATTGTAGTTTCCCACTGCTTTGCACCTGAGAATCTTAGAAATCCTTTGACAGCACGTGGGGTGTCATGTGGGGCATCACTGGATGTTTACCAAGGTTTTTAATGTGTTGATTTAGATATAGTTATTTGTATCTGACATTAATGGTGTTACGTAGTGGTTGCCACCCATTTTTACCGAGGGGTCAGCCAGAGTTGGCCCACAAACAAAATTCAGACTGAAATAAAAATACAGTTTGGACAGAGTGGTCTAAAAGTTTTGTTCTCTGGTGATGTATCTACTGAGCAACTCTACCGATCCTCTGACCTTTCTAATAGTGCCAGGATAATTAATTGTCAAGACATGTAAATGACATTAATGTTTTCATAGAGGATGACTCCCAGTTACTGAAAAACATCTCCCCATAAACAAGCTGGACTGTTATGATCCCCAGAGGATAAACCGTGGTGAAGTTTCTATCAACATGGTATGTAAAGTAGTTTTTTTGTTTTAACATCAGGCTTGTTCCACATTTAAATACCAACACTGCTGAAGTTAAGAGAATCCAAAATACACTTAATAGTATTTTTACCCCTCTGCAGTAAGAGGCTGATGGGGTATTGTGACCCCCGCTAGGGGGTCAACATGGACACCCAAGTTTGTGACTGTGGTAGCTGAAGAATGAAGTGAGGCTGGAGTTTCAAATTCACCCCACAGACATATCTAGTGAAAATCTTGAACGAGTTCAAATCTGTGACTTCAAGGTGAGAGTCAAGTTTTCTGAAAATCTTCTGAATGCGATAATTCAATTCAATTCAGTTTTAATTATATAGCGCCAAATCACAAAAAACGTCGCCTCAAGACTGTTGTAAGGCAAAGACCCTACAATAATACAGAGAAAACCCCAACAATCATATCACCACTTATGAGCAAGCCCTTTGGTGACAGTGGGAAAGAAACTCTCTTTTAACAGGAAGAAACCTGCAGCAGACCCAGGCTCAGGACGGGGGGGGCATCTGTCATGACTGGTTTGGGGTAAGGGAGGGAGACAGGACATAAGACACACTGTGGAAGAGATCCAGTGATTAATAATTACTCATGATTAAATGCAGAGTGGTGTATAAACACACTGAGTGAAAAGGGTGAATGAAGAAGAAACACCCCAGCAGCTTAGACCTATTGCAGTGTAACTAAGGGAGGATTCAGACACAAAATGACAAGAAGACACATTTTCCTTCCGTAAATGATATTTTTATTGATCTTCACCACTCTTTTCCCTTTCAACAATAAATCACTTTTCTATTTGACCTGTTTAAGCATTTAAAGAGAGATAAAGAGAATATTGCACTTAAAACAAGAGATGGAAGTAAAACCATGAAGCAGAAAAGGAGGGAGGAAACGATCACGAGGCTTTCTTTACAGCACAGCACAGTGCCTCCTCAGTACCAGACAGCTTAGCTTCTTAACTAGCATCATTTAAAATAGCATTTCTATGTTAAGTCAGGTTTGTTTTCAGCTATTACAATACAGGAGAACTCAGAAGGTTGGTACACATGCACGTACAAGCAGGGCTCACTGGAAACCAACAGTCTTTATGATTTATGAGTTGTTTGACTGCAGATAAGTATGAATGCCACAGATACTGAGTTTTTTTTTAAACTTTTTTTTTTGTGTGTGTGTGTGTATTAAGCTTTGACTGAGAAAAATGTGAGTAACAGGAAATCCACTATAGGTAAAAATGTATTGATGTGAGCGAACAGAGTCCCTCACGTCTGGCAGTCTGAGTGGTTTGCTTATGTGTGAGTAGTGCGTGGTAACAATATTTCTTTACCACAGGAATGTCACTGTCACTGAATGACCTGGCAACGCAGAGAGTTAACAGGAAAACATAGTTTACCCTAGCCAGCTGTAGGATATATATAATTATATATAAAAATTAGATATAATCCACAACTCCGTATCATTGTCGCTTCAAGGTGTGTAAGTTGTTTGTTGACAGAATTCGCTGTCAGACTGTATCCTGTCATTCAAAGAAAGACACTGGTGAGTTTAGCCTACACACAAAGTTTTCCTTCCTGCACACACAGCTGATGTGATGTATTTCAGGCTACGGTGAGGCTGATCTGGCGAGTGTGACTCAGGTGTACCATACGATGCGCAGCAAAAACCAAGGCAACCCGGATATCGAAGTCCTCCACAGAGAACGTAAAGGTAATCTGCATCTTCACATTCAAAGCAAATATGAGCCGCTGATGCCAGCGCCTGTTTGTGCACACGTCTGTTGTACATGCATCGCTAGCTGAGCTGAAGAGACAGAGAGAGGAAAACATGCGTTTTCGTTGCAGATCATAAAATAGCAACCCTGGTGAGGCCTGTTGGTCCTTACGTTTGTTTGATTGTTGGTTTAGTTCCTGATTAAAATCTATTAAATTGCCCAAAAACTTATCAAAATATATAAATCATCATCGATAATACTCGATCAAACTAAACCACATCTACGTGTAATATTAAGGTAATGAAGTGTTATCCAGAAACGAACACCAAGCTATGGCCACAAACAATACAATTTAAAAATATAATGCAACAAGTTGATTGTGGCTAAATTCAATTTGTTTTAAAAAGCTGAGGAGCTCAGGGAAACATAAAGAAATTGCACATTTTATGATGGTGAATTAAAAAAAACAAAACAAAAGCAAAAAAACCCCAAACAAATCCAATTGAAGTCTTGCACACTCCTTTGTGCTTCTTTGAGTGGCAGCTGAAATACTGATTTGGTGCTTTAAAAGGTGCCGTTTTACCATCACTATGTACAACTCTGACCTTTTCTTTTTTTTGTGCGCTGACAAGAAAACTCACAACACCAGAGGAGCCCAGCTCTGCTGAGCCTCTGCCACAGAGCCGCCGATGTATCACACACACAGGCATGCCTAACATTTCTACAGTCACTTTCTCTTCCCTTCCAGCACAGCAGGACAGAAAGGCACATGTGGGTGACCATCAACCAAAACTAGTCAACCAGGCAAACGCGCAATCTCTCCTCACAACCACATGTTCCTATTGTTGTAATGGAATACATTCTTTAACACAACCTTTGTATCGACACAGCAACAGGTATGAGGTTACTCTACTTTACTCTAATGAGTGCTATTTTCTGTATGTAAAGATATAAACAGGTAAATACCAAAGATCAGAGGATTATTTTTTATTTATTTATTTTTTTAACTACATCATTACCTCCACCTACAGCTCTCTACGTGACCTCTGTGACGATATGTTAACTGGAAATACACTGAAAAAAATACACCAAAGACTACAGAAACAAATGCAGAGAACTTATTTCTCAAATTCGGTGTAGGAAAAACAGTCACTGAGAAACTGTAACAATTGGTTTTCACTTTGAGAGGACTGTAGAAATAGCACAAGTCACTACGAGACAGATTTTCTTTGAATATGAGCGTCCCTATAGCTACAGCAAATATACTGAAAAGACATAGCGAGTGGACCTCTGGGCTTATGTTTTCTATTTCTCTATGACAGTGGGAGCCCCAAAGGGACGGAAATAGAAATGCAGAGGAAATTCAAATAAATGTCATCACAATATTCTATCAGCAAAACGTTTAAAACTCTATTGTGTGGTGGTTTACACATCTGCCTAACAGGAAGGAAGGGAATCAAATGTAAACAAAAATGCCAAATGTGGAGCTACCTTTCTGTGGCAACCCCCTATGAATGACGGAGCAGCTGAAAATATCTTAGAGCTTCTCCAGTATGATTAACTTGATTTTGGGAAACTCAGTGGGAGAGAAAAATGGAGTTGCTTGTTGCTGGCTTTAATTGTGCTTCAGTTTATGCCAATTAGAAACTTGGTAGCATTGTTTTAACAATACAAAGGGGCATCTTGTCAAAAATCATTGTCATATAAAATAAGGAAAAAATCAGGTTAAGGGACAGAAAATAAAATTCTTCCCTTCACAGTACTAAGTATTAAGATTGCAGTGAATAATTAACAAAACGACTCTGTTATACAAATGGTGATAGCCACAACAACCTTATAAATAAATAAAAATCTAGAAAACACGGACAGTTATCCAGATCTGTTCCCACTTTTCACACAAATTGACTCTACAAATAACCGGGGCGGATACACATTTGCATATCAGGCTATAGAGAAGAGTAAATAAAAACAGATCTACACTGGGGAGGCCCGTAGGAGAGGAGAGAGGAGACAAAAGGTGGATCTTAAAACTCGATCTTGCAGGCTGGGAAAGACTCATCCTGCATGACAACGGTGCTGCTGGAGGCCAGGACCATGATGTTGAGCTCCTGCTGCCTCTCGTGTGTCTGCTGGTACCACTCACGGGTCACCTCAGTGTCGTGGGTGGGGATAAGCGTCACCTGAGAGGGGAACACAAAGGAAAGTGTGGGAGGTGTAGTCAAAGTGTACGCAGAACGTAAAGTACCTAGAAGATTTTAAAACTTCATACACTTTTAAGGATTTCGTTTTTGCTTTGATGCGGTGAGGACGGTCTTATTTTTCTGCATTCGGCGTGGCTTATTATTGAGCAGCAGTAATTACTATAATGTGAAGTTGTGGTCAGACGTTCATATACACTTTTCACAGGCATTAATGTCGTGGTAATCTGGGGCTTTTTGGTACTTCTTTGAATTGTTCTTTTTCAAGTGTGGAGTGATTGTACAGCACGCATGTGAAATGACTTTAAAAAGCAGAATTTGGGTGGATGTTTGATAGGTTTGGTGGAGTTTATTTAAGGTTGTTGGTTTGTTGACGCAGACCTGGCTTTTGAACACAATCCAAAAATATTCAACAGGATCATGTATCGTTAGAGGATTAGGTCTGTGCCAATGACTGTAGAAAACATGGACGACGCGACAGCTCCCCAAAAATGAAGCCAAAACGCCGCTATCGCCCCCTGGTGTCTGGCTGCAGTATAGGTCATAAACCCCGCCTCCTCCGTGTTAGCAGATGGGACAGGGGTCAAACTAAAATAAAAAAAGTTCTCCTCAGATAAATTTTTTCCAAAGATTCTTTCATTATCAGTCGTTCTCATCACGCTGATTTATGTTCAAGGGGTCTCCTTTCCCATAAGTTTGAATCTAATTACTACCGTAATGCTTTTAAATTGGGGTGCAGTGTCATCATAACAGCTTTGACTGGCAGCTGCGGTCACGGAGAAACTTGTGTATCTCTGTTTGGGAATGGCAGATAGAGCGGGGACGCTGAGAAGAGCTCCAGCGTTTACGTTACAAAACCACGACCGACCGTTTGTCAAGCTCTGTGTCTTTTTCATAATAGTGACGTGGTTGTATTTACCCTATTTGAACGAGTCGTCAGTCATGGTAAACCCATCAGCAGATAAACTGGAGCAGCCGGGCTACGTAAAAAGTGTAGGGGGGCGTGTTCGCGGTCATGTCCAGCAGGTGTGTGGGCGGGAGCGAGACGCAGTCACTCCCCCTCAAGTCACTACTGCGCAGACTCTGGCTCCAAAAGTGCAACATGGCAGCTCCCACAAGCGGGATATTTTGGCTTCATTTTTGTACAATGGGAGAAGTGCAGACAAGTCGTCCATGTTTTCTACAGTGATTGGTTAGGGCACTGAGTTTAGCTGTGACAGACTGCTAAGGTTTTAAATTACAGACAATGTGTTATTCTGAGGTATTTGATTTTTTTTCCTTTTTTTGATATAATGCTCTGTCTTTCAAATTTAAGGGGATGAAGTTAATGAAGATTTCAGAACTGATGAAAAAGGCCAGGAGTAATTGTTAGGTAAGTGACATAAGCTGGTCAAAGAGACAAGAAGTTAACCTTTAGTGATATGACCATGTAACTTGAACTTTTTGAGCGGAATATGTTGCTTCACGCCAGCCTTTTGAAAGTCAGAATTCTTGTTTCAGTCTCTTGCAACAACGTCTAATATTACCAGAAACCAAATGTGCTAGCCACTTCAGTCACGTTGCTCTCACTATAGCAAAGACTTGGAATATCCCATACACTTGTATGGAAGAACAAATATCACTGTATGGAGAAGAGCCTTAACTATGGCCTTTTCCCAAAACCTAGGATGCTTCCTATGTAGCATGCTTCTGACGGCCGATGACGTCACAGCGACGCGACGAAGGCTGTCCCAATTCCAAGGATGCTTCACATACGGC
>VVHJ01052679.1:0-13741 GCA_015107715.1 Tylochromis polylepis
GAGCCGTAGCGCTGGCCAAGCAGGGTCGCTGGATGAATTGGGAGAGCGTTGAAAAGAGGAAACTCACATGGAGTGAGATTTGGGGAATGGAGTCTAACAGGCTAAGTTTTATCATCAGAGCCACATATGATGTGCTGCCTTCCCCCATAAATCTGCAGCTGTGGTTTGGAAAGGACCCATCTTGCCCCCTGTGTACAGTCCCAGCAACACTCAAGCACATCTTGGTTGGTTGTAGGACTAGCCTTACTCAAGGCAGATACACATGGAGACACAACCAGGTCCTCAGGTGCCTAGCTGAGAAAGTTGAGTGCAAGAGGAAAACCATCAATGCTCAACCTTTCACAAACCAAGAGGAGCGTCAGTATCCATCAGTGTTTGTCCGGGAAGGGGACAAGCCGAGGACTAGCCCTTCAACCCCGGATCTGGGCCCGCTGAAGGTTGCCAGGGATTGGCAGATGCAAGTGGACTTGGATCAGAGGCTCATTTTTCCCACAGAGATTGTAACAACTACTCTGCGACCAGACCTTGTCCTATGGTCTAACTCCCGAAAGCTAGCTTATGTCATTGAGCTGACAGTACCGTGGGAGGATGCAATCGAGGAAGCATTTGAGCGTAAGAAGCTGCGGTATGCCAACTTGGCAGCTGAGGCGGAGGACAGAGGCTGGAAGATCAAGGTGCGCCCGGTGGAAGTGGGGTGCAGGGGTTTTGTTGCCAGTACAACAGCAAAACTGCTTAAAGAGATTGGGGTCAGAGGACAGATGCTACGGCAGGCTATAAGAGAGTTAGCTAACACTGCTGAGAGGACCAGTCACTGGCTATGGCTGAAGAGGGCTGACATCACTTGGGCAGCTAAGGCAGTCAGCTAGCTAATGGAGTGGGGAGGTAGAGCTTACAGCCTAATCCGGCGGGGAGGAGTGGGAAGCCTAATCAGGCGCCCTCCTCCTGGCTCCCTTCCCTCTTCCCTCTTATCTTTGACAAGGCCTCACTTAGATGAGGCCTTGTCAGGCCTTGTCTCACTGCCACTGGAAACAAAATGGCGGTACAAAATGGCGATGGACGAAACAAAATGGCGGACAAACTATAAATAGGAACAGGAAATGACACACAGACAGAGAGCATGCTGGGAAACAGGAAACAGGGCAAGACAATACACACCTGCTCAACTCAAGGTAAGTATTACTCAGGTTTTGTAGAGAATTTAGTCTATTTAGGTTTGTAAGGGAACGGGTAGAAAATAATCTGTAGGAAATTTGATAGAAGGAAGTAGAAGTGAATAAATTTAGCGTAAAGCAGTGACACACTCCGGGGCCTGATCAACCCTAGCAGGGCCTTCCTTGGATGAGGGTGTCTAGTGATAATGGCCGAAACACCCAATGAATCCAAGGTGCACTACTGACGATGTGTCAAATTTTAATACTGAATATTATACTTTAGATCACAGCTTTAATCCCTAAGCTTAACTAAGAAAATTTTGGTAGAGTGATTTGTGGGCCGAGGCATCCTGCGAGGCTGGGGTACGCAGCTGGCGAGGTGTCCTGCTGGTGGAGATCTCAGGCTGCCTTTCCTCATGGTAGCCATTTGAAGCCATTTGATATCCATTTGAAGCAATGCATTATCAGGGATTGTAACACCTAGTCCTTTTATCAGAATAAGAATATTGATTTGCTGTACAGCTGATTAGTGATGATCCTCAGCAAATATCCCCCTGCTTTCACAGCCCAACTAAATGTCTAGATAAACAATAAAAACAGAAGTACGTTCCAAAATAACATTTTACAATTTAAAACTGGGAAAAAAGGGAGATTCTTTCCTATATTAAAGCCATATTTTATGGATTTATATCAAACAGGCACGCAGAGAAAAACATAAAAAGACACTTTTTCTTTAACTCTGGTTTTGCTGTAATTTCAGACAAACACATTTTTCCATCTTAGAAACAGAAATAAGAACAATTTCATTGCAAGGAAGAAAATCAGCTACAGCAAATTTAATGCACCCGACTTGTAGTTTAAAGTGCTCTGAGTGGTCAGTAAGACCAGAAAAGTGTTGCATAAATGCAATTACAGTACACACATTCAGGGGGTGTTTATATTTAGTTGCCCAAAGCAGGAATGGCAACTATTATTATTATTATTATTACAGCAGATCTCCTGGACTCAACTGGACATTAAAAAACTACAAATAAAAAAAACATGCAGCATTTTCTTTGTAAATCTAAATATAATTCCTTTGGTTCCATTAAACACTTTGTTTTTTTCACACATTCAATCACACAGGTACCTGAATTTAAAAATAAAAAAGGCTATTAATATTTTACATTAGTTTTCTAAAAGCAGAACTGATTTCAGTCAGCATGAATTTAAGGCATCTTGAATCTTTAATTAATTCACTTATGTGACTACGCCAGAGGTGTCAAACATATGGCCCGGGGGCCAGAATCAGGCTGGCAAAGACTCCATCTGGCCCGCTGAGCAGCTTTGGAAAACGTGAAGGTGTGCATAAATTTTGGACTTTTAACTGCATTTTCACAATAAAGACCTCCCCAATGGCCATTTAACTTTCTGTTTTATAATCACCAGACAATCTGGGCAATGAGCAACCAGAACCTTTTCTATTATTTTTCAGTCAGTTCGTGTTGTGCTGACAGATTTCTTTAATTTTCCACAGCAGCATTTTTTTTATCATGTAGAAAAACTGAGACGTACTGTTGAAATTGGACTTCTTTTTCTTATATTATGAGATTTCAGGGATTAAATGTGCAGTTAAGCTTCTTTACACAGGCAGAAAGGGGAGTTTCAGTGGTCAGGTCCACGATGTCAAATGAGTTTGACGTCTCTCTGCCACTCTAGATTTTGGTGGCCTGGTTGAAGCCACATGTCTATGATTGTGTCAGTTTTACCGCCATTTCAATGATATATCAGTAAGGTAGCTCAGAAAAGAAAGTAGCAGTAGTAGTAGATTTTTCAACGTCTCTTGCTTCATCATTTCTGTGTGAGGTCAGGAGTCTGTCAGAATATTGTGGCTCTGGAGCTATTTATCAAAACACACATAAGACTTGTGACATAAATCAGCTTAGGAAAATGTAAAAGACAGACAAAAAAATTAGAGACAATTTTTTTTCTTTTTTTATCAAAAATGGTCTGACGTTCATTGTGCAGATTCTTCGCTCTCCATTTTTTTTGACATCATAAAATGAGTTTAAAAGTCTCTTTGTGTTCCTGAGAAATTCGGTGGCTTAAAAAACCCTCTTAGTTTTCTTCCAGTGTTTCAATCTGAGAAAGAAAACAAGTGTAAATAAGATGTTTGACAGTTCAGACAAGACAACAAATGGATAGAAATAAATCCTGCTTCTCATCCACAACTTTGTCTCTGCGTGTTTGCGGTGATATACTTTAAATGCACGCGTCTTCTTCCACCTCGAAGCCTCTTGATTGTGAGCATTACAGCGTGCTGCCATTTATCACAGGTAATTTTCTTTTCTTACTAATTTTTGCACAGTGCATCATACATGAAAAGTGGGATGATCCATCTCAGTTAACAGAAGAGAGCAGCATTTATGTTTATTTCGAGGGCCCTCCTGCAAACGCTGCCTGCTTACCTCTGCTCTTTGATTGCATTTAAACACAGTAATTACAACAACAGGTCACAGGACATTTTAACATTAGCTGTTCCTCTTGTTCACACTGAACTTTAAATACTCAAACTGCACTCTCTGATTTCACTGGAACATTTTAAAAGGTTATATTTATTTTTGTACAAATAGCCACGTACATGCTTTTCTTATCTAAGTGCAAGGACACATTAGATGTATGTGTCTTTATGAACTTTTGGATGTCTAAAGAAAGGATTTAATAATAATATCTGACCTTTTCTACTTACCTCCTCATCTGCTTTAATGGCCACTATACAGGTGGATCTTGGCAAACGAGACGGTCTCAAAATACTGATTGTGGCCCTTCTCGTAGATGACAAAGATGTACTTGCGGTCCTCTGCAGAACCGCTGTCCAGTGACGTGATGGAGGAGTAGCCGCTTGGTCCCGCCCATATCTGCATGGTTTTGTTCTCCCAAGACTTGCCGTCTGTCAGTGACCATTTCAAGGTTAGGTTCACTCCTGAGGAAGATAACGCAGGTTATTTACTCGGTCACCCAACTTTATCACATAAATCTTAAAGAGTATTTTCAGTTCAATTTAAAAAAGCATTAAGGGAATCCTCGATCATCGCAGTATAAGGATATCAATCTGTCCACTTAGACAGCATAAACCATCGTGATTCCATTTCAGCTGCTTTGGTGCAAATTAAAGTGACAACATGTGTACTCAAGAGGCAACAAGGACACAACCTCCCAAAAAAAGGAATGGTTTTGCAAAGACTATTGCTCTCTCCTTATCCGTCCTGAGGTGCTAGGCAGAGACGTAGAAGTGCATCACTCCAGCAGCAGAACCAGTCTCTGCTCCTTTGTGCAACTGCCAGAGCCTTACAAAATGAGTCTACTGACATTACTCAAGATCCAGTGTGCTCCATTTGTGTTTCTGAGCAGTGCACGTTCACTTGAAGAGGACTTATTATCCTCATTACAGGCTCTATATTTTGATTATTAAACTCTGGAAGAGATTCACTTATCAAAATAACCCTTTATTTTATTTGGGCCTTTGTGCAGCCCTTCAGTTTGTCTGCTATCTGAAACAACACATTTTAGCTCAATTTCTGTCCTTTAAGCTAACTTTAACAGACTGAGGCATAGCTATGCAACTGATACGACCACATTAAGGCTATCTGCTCTCTTTGACATCATACAGAGACAAGAGTAGAAGAAACTGTGTGAAAACTGCACATTTCGTATAAGGATAGATCAGTGTAACTGTATCTTTACTTAAAATAAACAGAAGTACTGCGTACAAAACTAGAAACTATATTTCTACCAAATTGAAGTGCTTTGTTTACTAGAGTTTGCTCTAGTAAACAAACAGTTTGCTTCTTACTCTTTTCCTCGTTGCAGGGGTTGGTGAAGTAGATCACGCCCTCTTTCTGCAGAGCTCCAGCTGCCACTACAGGATCCACCAGAGCCTCGTCAAAGATCAGGCCCTCCAAGGGCAGGGTCAACCCTCCATCATAGCTGTGCACCACAATGCGACAGTGACAGTGGTATCTGTTCTGGTTCCGCACGTTGATGGCGATGGTGCCGTCAGTTAACTCGATCGGCTGCAGAAGAAGAGACGGAGAGAAGAGACTGAAACTAAAACAAGTAAAAAGAAGCTGTTAACGCTTGTGTCACTGCGCAGGCCGTAGCTTTAATGACATTAAATTTTATCCCAGTGAGACTTTTTCCTGGATACCTCATACCTGGCACTCATCAGGGTTGAAGTCCTGCGCTTTCTTCTTCTGGTTGTAGGGGATGCTTTTCAGCGCCGCACCATTGTACCAGGTTTCCCCATGGTCGTCGCTCAGGATGCAGAAAACCCCGTCGCCCTCCAGCGTCCCGTGACCGCAAACCACCAACCTCCCCTTTGCAGGATTGAAGCGCTTCTGTAGTCCAAAGCAGACAAAACAGTTCGGGAGGAAAGATGGTGAATACAACCACTGAGACATGGTTATGAAGTCATGCTACATGTTAGGGTTTCACAGTCGGCATCTTGACCTCTGTTATAATTCTTATCAGTGCACAGTATTACATCTGACTAGAGCACTAAACACCGAAAGGTTTTTTTTTAAAAGAGCAAACCTTTTGGGTGTACCAAGGCTTTAAACTGCAAAGTAATGACTGAATGAAGCTGTTTTTTGTTATGCATGTTGTTGTTTTTGCACTCTCCTGCAACCTCAAGTATTGGTTCCTTGTTTAGGTTCTTGTTTCAGTTTTTAAGTCTTTTTTTTATGCTTTAACTATGAAAATGATTTAAAATCATTCAAATCTATGATGATTCCAAATCCATCTGCTTAAATATATGATATAAACAGGGTAGCACCTGTCGATCTTTAACCCTGTAAAGGCTGAACTATGAAATAATTACTGGAACATTCTGTGTTTTATCAGTTTGCATATATGAGTTTTAATTTGCATCATTCTTGCAACGTCTGGCATTTTTACATAATTGATTCCAGTTTTTCAGGAAAAACAAATGTCTGGGTGATGATGTGGAGGTCTCAGAAACTGACAAAAGCTCGTATTGAATATGATACACGTGGCATCACGAGGTTAGGCGGGCATGTGGCCGGTGAGTGTCATGATCCTGGGTCGGTGATCCGATGTTTTTGTGTTTTGAATTTATTAATAGGCTTTGATTTCATTATTTAGCACTTTTAGTCTCTTGGTTTCTGTTTCTGTGCCCCTCCTGTGTCCCATGCTCCCTGTGTCTCCTCAGTCAGTGTCGAGTCTGTGTCCTTGTGGATGTCTCTGGTGTTTCCTGTTTTACTTTGATAGTCTCGTGTTCGGTGCTCTGAGTTTTGCTTTCCCCGTCTCATTACGTCTGATTAGTCCCAGCTGTATTTCCACCTGTTTCCCATCCTCTCGTTATCCTGCCTGTGTTTTTTACTCCTCAGTCTTTCCCTGTTTGTTGTCGCGTTGTACCACACCCTCTCAGTACTGTGTGTGTGTTTCCTCTGTGCGCTGGGTTTTTGTCATCCTTAGGCTACTGTTTCCAGTTACCTTGTTTTGTAGTTTCCTAGTGTTTAGTTTCTAGTTTTATGTTCAAGTTTTGGTTTGGTTTGCTCTGCTCAGCACAATAAAGCTGCCTTCCTCAGTTCATCCCTCTCTCTCGTGAGTTCTGCATTTGGGTCCTATTTCCTGTATGCCACACAGCCATCTGTGACAGTGAGTTTCAGCTTGTGACGCTGAGGTTGAATACATGTTGGCACTTTTACATGTTGGATCATTTGACCTCAACAAGAAAAGACAAACAAAGCGCCTGAGAGAGGCTATGACATGGCATCGAAAGCAAAACCAGGCAGCTCAGTTTATAACGCTAAGTTCATTTTAAGGAACTAGTGCTCCATGAGGGATTTAAACACTGTTGTGCAAAACTGTTGCTCTTTCATTTGCTTTACGGACCATTTTCTGTCTGATCTTGAAGCTGAAAGGATTCCCACTCTCACTTCTTTAATTTGGACAGAATTTAAAAAAAAAAAAAAGAGGGAGAGGAATCGAGAACCAGCTCCAAACTGTTCCATCATTTAACCTCCAGGCTCATCGGTTCCTTTTGTTAAAGCTAGCTGCTAAACAGCGACGCCGAATTCACAGCAGTGCGGCTTTTTGCACACATGAAAGTGTTTCTACACAGCGACAATAAAGCAGCGCAGGCCAGCTGTCCTTCTACGCAGAAAACTGCTCAAGAGTCAACGATCTGATCCATCAGCAGAGCCAATAAGGGCCTTGGTGCTTCTAATGCACAAAAAACACTCTTTTCACTGACAAAAGATTCATACTGCCAAACCAGAGCACTAAGTTTGCCACACGTGCAAAATAATGCATAATTACAGAGGTGGAAAGCCACGCAGATGTCTGCCTGAAAAATCTTATTTTATGACTTTCATGGGAACACTGACCTGTCAGGATTCACATGATCTCAATAAAAATAAATCCAGCTTAAAGGTCATTGAAATCGTTTTACATCTTGAGAAGTTCACTGACTTCAGTGTCGTATGACACTCTCTCACCTGGAGGCCGAGGCCCGGCCCGGGAATGAAGTTCTTCACCCCGAGCATAACCGAGAGGTTTCTGGGCGGGGTCCAGCTGAGGCCGTCGTCCAGGCTCTCCACCATCATGATGCTGGCTGGGCTGCAGTGGTAGAGGTAGAAGCAGACGTCGTAGATCAGAATCACTGAGCCCACTTCCTCGTCCACCACAACGGAGCCCAAGTTCAGGCCGTCCGGCTTCATCCCGTCATCGACGATGAAGCTGGTCGGGGACCAGGTGGATCCTGGAGAGACGATAAATTGTTTAATTTGACTTCAGATTTGATGTTTTATGATTCAACTTTCTACTCATGCAACAGTTGTGTTATAGCTCTGGATTTTATTTTATTTTTTGTCCATGTTTTCCACCAATTTTGTGCATTTTCTTCTTTTAAAACCAAGATTTAAACTTTGAGCCTCAATCGGGAGAATTTATGTAATCAAGCAGTTGTATTGCTGTTTTTTTTTTTTCTACAAACCGGGGGCTAAAACTATGACACGTGTGACATGATTTTGAAAATATCTGTAAAACCAAATATCTGCTGTAAAAACTGACTAATGATAACGATATAGCTCTCTTAACTGAACTGGTCCCAACAGCCGAGACACAACGTCTGGGAGGGCGAACATCAGAGACAGGCGTGTGAGTCTCCTCTGCGTCGCGCTGCACCGTAACCGCTTTAATCGCACGTTAGAGAGCGATCACTCGGATGAAGTCAACACGGGGACAGTGCTAAGAGTTTTCAGGGGGATGAACGATTGGATGATGACTGTGCTGCTCGTCTACAAATCCTTCGAAACGTTTTAAGCTATCGTGTTTACAGACAGAGCGATGACGCTACCAAAAACGCGACCTCCTGGGCGGAGGTAATAAATAAATGCTGTTATGGCTCGTGACAGCTGTTAGCTGATTGCTCATTTCCAGTGTGTCGTATTTGATACAGCTTTTATGTGAGTTTTTGAGACCTCTACATCATCAGCGTGATTTTTTTCCCCCCCACAAAAAAAACCTAAACAATTTGCACAAAAATTACAGATGTAGCAAAATGATACAAAAGTGTTTTAACACCTTTATCGGTTTATTTATTTATTATTTTTTGTATTTGGCTTTGATGTGTGCCTTTTTCTTGCAGCGCTGCCACTTCCCGGTCTTGTTTACAAGTGAAGTTTTGCACGTTTTGACCCTCTGACTTGTGATCAAATGCACGTGAGCAGGCTGTTAGTTTGACTCAGAGCTGAGGTGGTCTTGCCTTTGTCCGTGGAGCGCCGCATTGCAATGAACTTCGCTCCGCGGTCAGCAGAAGAAGACTTCCTGGCTTCTGCAAACGCCAGCAGGCTTCCTTTAGGGGTGAAGGTGAGCAGCGGGATCCTGTAGGTGTTCACCTGGCCCTGGGCTCCGCTCACCCACAGCAGCTGCTCCTCAAACACCAGGGGGTCGATCTGAACAGCGGGGAGGAGGCCAGGCAAAAGAGAGGGAAGAGATATCTGTGAATTATCTGTAGGCAGGAGCATCTTCAGCATGCTTCAGGGGTCATGTCACATGATCAGGTGATCTTGCTTTTCCTTTAAGGAAACGATTTTGTTTGAGAAGAATAGAAAACCTAACCAAGGAAATATTTAATTTATTTTATAAATCACTCAAAATTGTGTTCTTTAGCTTTACGGCTCTTTAAAATCATTTTTACTTCTAACAGCCTCTGCCTCTGTTCTGAAGTTTTAGAGCGACTGTTGTCCTTCAGCCACTAGAAACCATTATCAAGGGTTTAAAGTGGCATCTTGGCACCTAAAATAAATGAATAATTCAACCTGACAGGTAATCTGGTACAGAATACTCTTAAATCAGTTCATTTTTCACATGGTGCAGCCTGACAGTCCTTCCAGCTATGACTATGAAGGCCATTAAGTCATCACATGGCCTGTGGTTCATGCTGCAGCTGTCAATAAAGCTGCAATCCAAGCGGTTCAGCATCTCACTAGCTCCACTGAAGCGAGGAGCTTCCTCCTTTTTTTCCTTTTCTTTTTTTTTTTTTTAAAATGTGTCAAGTAAGTTAAATTCAACATTTCAAACATCTCAACTTCGATCACCAGAAACACAAATTGTTTCTGTGCAGTTTGGATATTAATACGTCTGTTAGCTAAGGGTAGAGCTGCAGCATTTTCCAGGAGAACAAAGGTTAATGTGATGATTTCACATAGATAGACAGGTCAGGAGATTATTTTGAAGACAGTCCAGATAAACGGGAAATTTAAAGCTTACATACCATGTCCTAATGTATGTCAGATTTTTAAAATCAGGCAGTGGATCTGAACAGGATGTGCAGCTGAAGTTATCTGGTTATTTCATATCTGAAGACTATCTTCAGATAGTTCTAACATATTATTTAAAGCTTATACTGTGTTGTATGGTTTACAGTTGCATGTTGCACTGATGCAGGTCAGCAAATCCATAAGACAGATAAACAGCAGATTTACGTGGGAATACTGGATGCTTTTAAAACCTCGACTGAAATCACAGTCAGCAAACCTTTAAGTTTTTTTCATAGGATTTTACAGAAAGTTCTGACCATGCAATAACATACCCAGCTGGAATTAGAGTTAATTTAGGTAATGCATTACAATAACTGCCTAAATATGTGACACATGTTGCTTCGAGAAGGGCTTTGGTAGGAACAATCAATACGAATGTAGGCCTTTCTTCAGTAAGGTAAGGTTCAGTAAGGTTTGAAAGCAGCAATAATGGTTCATGTAATGTCAGTACTGTAGAATCTTCTTCTGTCAGGGGTCACCACAGCTCAGCATTTACTATCTGCCTCCATCTCACCCTATCCTTAGCATCCCCCTCTGCCACACCAACCCTTTGCATGTCCTCCTTCACCACATCTGTGAACCTGCTCTGTGGGCTCCCTCGTCCCCTCCTGGTTTGGCAGCTCCATCTTCAACATTCTTTGTCCAGTATATCCACTAACCCTCCTCTATATGTCCAAACCATCTCAGCCTTGGGTTTCTAACTTTGTCTCTAAATCTGAGCTCTCCCTCTGATGTGCTCATTTCTAATCCTGGTCACTTCAAACTAGAATCTTAACATCTTCAGCTGCACCTCCTGTCTTTTTGTCAGCACCACGGTCTTCAAACCAGGTCCAGCGACAATTTGCTTCTTGTCTCCAGAGCATACCGTCACACGCTCAGTACTCTCACCACAGATCACAATGTCGTCTGTAATCATAGTCCACGGAGATTCCTGCAGACTCCCAACGCTTGTGAAGGTTATCCTGTCTAACGCCATGCCCATCAGTCAAAGTTACAACTCACCAATAAGACAAAAAAAGTTTATAAATATGATGGAAACTACCCTAGAGAAAATGAAGCAGCAGTATATTCTGAGAAACAGAAGTTATTGTCTTTTTTTTGTTTTTTTTTTGCTAGTGTGACTTTAAAGTGTCACACAAGATGAAATGGTGCAAAGTGATACAGTATGTGTGTTTGCCATGACTGGCTAAAAATGGTCTGTTACCAGAGAGAACAGCAGCTCAAATAACAGTGAAATAACAGAGAATACAGGAGTATATACAGATTATCTCATGAGGCCACGAGAACAAACATCAGCTCACTTTTACTCTCATGGTGTTTACTTAGCAAGAGAGTTGGAAAAGTTTCATTCAAATGTAATATATCTGACTGAATCCCAGCATTGTTAACGTGTCCCACTTTGTACCACGCAAAAAAATCTCTTTGTCCCACATTTAGTTTGTTAGTTGCAGTTTGGATTCAGTAGCAGGCTGAATTAACAAAGAGCAATAAACCTAAGAAATGCGGGGCAATAGGTCCACAAAGAAACTAAACTACTGCACAAACACAGAGAACTTCAGGTCCCCCCACCTGCCAAATCCCACTTTAGCCCCTGGTTAGATCCACTGCTGGGTTGCCTGCCTTTAGATTACTCTCCACCAAGAAAACAACCGCACTAAACTGGATAAGTGACACATGGGGATTTTACTACAGTCATTGAACAGCTTAAAAAAGGAGGAAATGTGTTACATTCTCTGAAGCAGGAAATATATATTTATTTATTGTCATGTGGTTGTGGGTTAAAGTTAAAATGCACATTTGTAGTCCATATTGTGAAAGTGTAGTTTCAGCACAGCAGACATCCGCGGTCACATTATTGCTCAGAAATTCATGCTGAGCACTTAGCCTGCTGTTATAAAGATATACTAAGCAGATAATTGCGGGCTACTGTACCTGCTGATGGTTGATGTTACAAGCACAAGAAGACACGACAACAAAGAGCAGTAACCAAAGAGCAGCGAGCCGGCTTCCTGCTGCCATGTTGGCTCTTTCTCGCCAGACTTCTTCTTCTTCACTCCGGCAGACACAAAGAAACGCGCGAGGACAGAAAGTGTCGAAATGAGTCCGCAAAAACAGAAACAAACAGAGTAGTGGGGATGAAATTCTCCCCTTACTTCAAATACCGAAAGGCCTGCCCCAATGAGTCATATGACCCAAGGTGGGAGTCACATGACTAACGTCACTCGTTGTCATTTTTAATCGTATTTAACCTGACATGTTTTCTATAGCCTTTTCATTTACTATTAGAAATGTATTATCATTATTTTTATTATTTAGACTATTTTGCAAATATTACTTTTCACTTTACTTACTGTGATATTTTATGAAATTTACAAGAAAGCCTGTATGCAAATAGTGTAAAGGTATGTATAATTACAAATACATAATATTACACGTGTTGTGACATTTTTAATTAATTATTAATGCAGATGATGGATCAGCAGGAATATATCTATACCGTCTTTGCTCAGTTTTTCCCGGATATACATCCGGAAATACCGTCCGTGTGTAAATATATGCATCAAATTCAAATTTATTTATGCATTAAATGTCATGGCTCCATTCACAGTAGAGCAGAATGGATGCACTTACTACTTTTATCCAAACTGTGGCAGAATATCACAAAATAGCACAGACATCAGCCAATCTAAAGTGTGCTGCACAGAGATAATCATGAAATCATGCACATACACACCAACCACAGAAACAAAGACCAAAAAAACAGAAAACAGCTGCAGAAAACAATCCTTTATATTTAATTAGTAAAGCTGCAAACCTCAGCTCAGTGGGCACTAGTATGCTTTAAATGTTTTTAGTGCAGTTTTATTCCTCCTTCCACTCAATATGTGCTTTGCTGATTGATAGTTGGAGGTTTGATGATCCATGTATGTAAAAGTGAGAGATGGGGCTTTAAAAATAAATTATAAAGTTGATGTTATTTAACACAATCAATTATGCAAATGTTGATATCATTACACTTTTCACACTTTGTCAGTTTGCATTCATACTTTGTTACTTGGGTGGAGGGAAACAAGAAGTTCCTTAGCTTTGTAAATCTGACTTTACTTACAGTTTACTTACACAGAATACTGCAGTATTTAGGAGATATATGGGCTTCACGTGTGGACAGAAAGCCACATGAAGCAGCAGGTCAAACTGTTCTTGTAGATTTTATTCAAAGAGTGTGTGCATAAAGATTTCGACACATAAAACATAATGTTTATATATTTTGCATAATACAGTGTACTATGGATGCATTTCTCTGTGTGGGTGGCCAATATACAGCATATTTTCAACCTTAAATTGTACATCTATGACTTTTTTTCTGTGCTTGCAACAATCAGGATTGCTTATTTATTCTATAAATAGTAGCCATCCTTAACCCAGCTTAACATTTACAATAGATTTAAAACAACACAATATATTCTCCTTACATACGAAAACAGTTTTATTACGTGATTCACACCCAGTAATATGTAAACCACTCAGATTAAGGACTCTCTTTGCAAAAATGATGCAAAAAAAATTTAGAAAGTAAAAGGAAGATTTTCTTTAAAATAATATTTTTAAAAAATCCAACTCCACACGCACAACTTCATGAAACAGTTTATTTGAAACAGGGTCTGCGAGAGCGGGGACGGAAGAAGACCCTTTCCGGACGGATTTTATGGCAACGGACCACAGAACGGTACCAACGACGAGTGGATCAACCAGCATTGCAAATAA
>VVHJ01052680.1:0-13006 GCA_015107715.1 Tylochromis polylepis
AACAGATGGTTTGAACGAGGAGTGAAAGAAGCCATCTATGTCCACTGTGAACGACCATCTTTGAACAGATGGAGCAGAGGAGGTGGTTTATGACACCAACTGTCTGCTATCTATAATCCAGTTTTGAGATCCCTTCCCAGATGCCTTAACGCCCACTCACATCCTGGGCCGTTTGTCCTCAGGTAATCACATGATAGGGTGGGGATAGGTTTCACAGTGGGTTCACCCGAAACCTTGGCTGATTGAGACCCACACCCGTTTTCACACCTGGGCTTGTGTGATTAGGTAGAGGATCCACAGGGGGTCCATGACCTTCTTGGGAGACACTCCCATAAGGCTTTAAATCTGGGACTCTCCACCATTTGCTCTTAGAACTGAAGAAGCTTCTCGGATGAAACGTCTTCAAGAAACTTAGAGAAGTCCAGATGCTTTTCTTTCCAAGCTCGTTAGACTACCATGGCCTGGATGAATGAGAACCTTCACAGACAAGTAAGATCATACATTAAGACATTTGACTCATAGATGATTGTCGGAGAAATCCAACCTGGAAATGCAAGATGATGTTCCAAACAAGGTGAAGAACAACAGATGGGTTGCCATCAGCAATTCCAGATGCATCAATGCCAAACAGCTTTACCTGAGAGATAATAAGGAGGAAACATCGATCACAATCTTGTTATTCCTGATTTGAAACTATGTCATTCAGCAAGAGTGTAATACATGTCAGAGCAATGTCACTGAATTTACAAGGAAACATACTCACATGTCTGTCATCCAGAAAGACCAAGGCCTTCGAAATGTTGTTAAGTCTGAAGATGCGATGAGAGGATGACCTAAACCTATAAAGCTAACATAAAAAGTTAGAGGAGAAATGTTTAAAAAAATTATCAATGTTTTGGGAAATAAGATGGTTGGTTTTATTGCTGTTAAGAAGATTGGTTCCATTTATATACCAAATCTGAACAATGAATGTGATGTTACAACCAACAGCTTAGCATGAAGACAGTAAACTGGGAGAATCTGCTAGCTTGGCTTTAACTAAGCTAACTGGCAATAAAGACAGGGTTAGGCTTAAGACTGATTACACAAATAAACAAAATAATACCAGCAGTAATTAAAACATTTCATATCTCTGGCGATAAAAAGCAAAATCTTTTTCACAGGTACTGTTCTCCCGAAGGTCGTCTCCTTGTGAATCACTGCTTCCAGGACTCCTGCTACATTTACAGTGGCCAAATTTAAATCAGAACCGGCTTTGGCTAAATTTTTGTTGGCATCAAATTTATACACTGAACAGCACGATTCTTACTAGTCTGCAACCAGACAACTCCTCCAACAGGGCCATGAGTATTCTGCCATCCTGAATGTCTGTGAATAGGTCGTGCACTTCAATAGGAGGGTCCCGCTGGAGAAAAAAAAAAAAGCATGACCCTCAATGATGACTACATGTTTTTAGAGTGATCTGGTGAACTAAAACTGATTTGTCCCTTACTCTCTGTAGAAACACATTCATCCATCTGGTGAAGGTTGTCTTCTGCACTGCTCTTCGTTCATCTGAGGAAAAGAAAACAGGGCCGTGGCCTTGTCACACCAATATTTAAATAAAACATAATATGCATCAGTACAGAATATGGTGAAAATGGCAACAGCACTGATCAGCCATAACTTTAATGTACTGGGAAATCTTTGGTGTTTTATTCATATGGTTGTTACTGTGACAAATATTAGTAAATCAATTAACTTTTATATAGCCTGTACCTGAACATTCAAAGCACTTTATACAATATGCCTCATTCACTCAGGCACTTTTTTCTGTTTATTTGCTTTCTATCTAGCATTCATCAGATGCATCAACGAGTAACTTGGGTTTATTGTCTTGCCTAATGATATATGGCATAAAGACTGGAGCAGCCAGGGATCATACCAACAACCTTCTGATTAATAGATATTTTGCTACCTCCTGAGCTACAGTCACCCTAAACATAGCAGCCTAAACATTGCTGTAGACCAAATAAACTCTGCATACCAACAGCATTCTGACAGGAGCAAGACACTGTGCCCCACCAGGCCACAGAATAAAGAAAAATAGCCCAAGGCATTGACCTAGCCTCCCAAACGTGATCCCAATCTGATGCACTATCCACAAGAGGAACCAGAATAATTCTGATCCATTGAGGCCCCACCCTGCAATCACAAGGACACAAAAGATCCACTTCCAATGCCCTGGTGCTTTTGACTACAGAACAACAAGTGGCCTGTGTCTATGCCATGACACATCAGAGCTGTTTTGGTGGCGGGCTATAGATCTATACAGTATGAGGCAGCTGGTTTTTCATGTTGTGTTGTGTCATTGTGTGTTAATCTAAGAAGAATGCAGAATATTAAGGTATTTAGTATTCAAATGTCTATGCTCTTAATCTATTTTATCACATAGTTTACATGAAACCCAGCTGAACAGTGCTGGAGAAGGAAAGCATCAACAAATAATAATTAAAAATTTGATACTAAAATACTAAAGGATTGGGCAATCAAATGACACGAAGCCAAGAACACCTACCTGGAAAATTCCCTAGGAATGCAGTTAAGAAAGCAGAAGAGCAATAGTAGTCCTGTTTTTTGTATTCTTTTCAAAGCTGGCCTGTATACACAGTTATTTAATTAAAATACACCAGGATAAGACTGTACCTTGCGATGTGTATTTATGATTTAGCTCACTTGCTGAGTTTGTCTGTGAATCCCAGTTGTCCTGCATTCTCATTTAGACACTTGGAACATAATCCATTATGGAGATAAAATGTGAGAACAATTCAAAATGTCCGCAATCAGAGGCACTCCACGGTTTCCTTAAAGAATAATGTTGAAGTAAATGCAAAAGAGAGGCAGTGTATCTTGCCCCAACACGCTGAAACCTCCCTCTGAGGCTTTCTATCACCACTCCCCCAAGCACAGTTGGAACCCTACTGCAAGTCTGTGGCTTATGAAATCCTGTATGTGGCGGTGGTCACTCTATGTCCAGGGGTCTGTTTACATGTAAGAACTCGCTGTTGTTTCTGTTTTGGGTTGTAGATTCAAAGGATGTCGTCCAGAAGCAAGGAATAAAACTGAGTATTCATGAGTGAATGATTCATTAAAGTAAATACACATATTTCTTCATAGCATACCTGGCTCAGATTAAAGGTATGAGCAGAGGGAGCCAAGGTTCTTTACTGTAAGTTACTGTAATGCAGGGGTGGGAAACTCCAGGCCTTAAGGGCCCATGTCCTGCAGATTTTAGATGTGTCCTTGATCCAACACAGCTGATTTAAATGGCTAAATTACCTCCTCAACATGTCTTGAAGTTCTCCAGAGCCCTGATAATGAACTAATCATTTGATTCAGGTGTGTTGACCCAGAGTGATAAATAAAACCTGCAGGACACCGGCCCTTGAGGCCTGGAGTTCCCCACCCCTATTGTAGACTTCCACCATTTTCCTCCTTGCTCCACATGAAGTGAAAGAAAAATGTGAAAGAAAAAGGCATGTTTGATGTTTTTCTTCTTTATAGCCAGCCATCATACAGATAACTAAAGAAGCTTTGTATCGCAATTCACTTTGTAATGCCATTTCCACAATCAACAGTAGGTGGTATTATTGCAAAGATGAAGCATTTTAGAACCGCAGCAAGTCAGCTACAAAGTGGAAGACCATGTAAAGCTGCTGAGTGGTCACACATATAATGTGTAATAGTTACCAAGACTCTGCTGACTCAATAACTAAGTCAGCAAAACCTCCTCTAACATCAGCACGAAAACTGTGTCCGGAGCTTCGTGCCATTGTAGGTGGCCCAGTACTTTTGTCCATTTCGTATATCTGGTCAGTAACGGTGCAAATGCAACAATTCCACTCATCAAAACTAAAGCACAGACTTCTTGGACAGTATGTATCCTACAGCAAACTATATTATGTGCCATTTTAATATCATTAAAATCCTCCTGAAAGACACTAGCAACACATCCATGATACAGAGGCCCAGTTCAGTGACTCCAGTTCAGAGAGGTGAAGCTTTGCAGACATCAGTCACCAAAAGCTCCTTATGTCAGGACCCCTGTCAATCAAAGCGGCCAAGCCTCGAATTCCAATATCCAAATGGATAACTTCATGGAAATTGTTATTATGAAAACTAAACTATTTTTTTGCAACAGGTTACAAACGTACTTTTTAACGCTGCAAAGTTGTGCACTGTAGTTAATCATGGGATTAATTTGCTTTGGGAGCCAGGCTCAAGCAGCTATAGGTTCTGCAGTTTTAGTCACTTCAATTAGACATTATTTCCACCCCTGGAAGTGGATCCTGAAGATGGTCGAGTCCATGGAAATATTAAAATGTTTTTATAGAAATTTACTGAATGTTGGGAGAAATGATTGATAAAATTGGTGTAAATACATTACTCGCATGTTATCTTCTTTTCCAATAACGATTAATGCCGCTCACGTCTGTCGATTAAATCTAAGCTAAGAGACAGTTAACTAAGAAATGGGGAAAACAATTTCTTTCAGATATAGATAGTAAACTATTTCTTTGTCAGGTACAATGACATCGTAGAGTCTTCATGTTACTCTGAGCACAATGTGATATTTTTATAATTGGGTTTATAGTCTTTATAGTAAGCTAAGCAGCTCATCTAGCTCTATATTTCATCTGAAATATAGAGTGAACAAGAAGAAAAGTCAAGCAATTCCATTAAATAAGACCCTCTAACATTAAGTTTCAAATGCCCTACATGGCCTTCATGGTCCACTCTCTGAAGTCAGCTTCAAGATTCCTCATTCACCCAAGGATTTAATTCGACTCCCCACTCATGAAAATGTATTTTACACAAAAAGCCCTATGACTATCAAATTTGGTAATCCAATTTTGAAGTCTAGTGGCTTGACATTCTCAGTTTCTTTGGCTTGTTATATGAGAAATACTTTTTGTTAAACATAGCACTGATATATTGAGTAACAGCCAGCTTAAGATGGAGAACCTCAATATTTCTTGAAAAATTCATCTGGCCATGACAACTAGTGATTCCCAGAGGTGTTTATTACGGAGAGAGTGACGCGTTTTAAACTGTGGATAATCAATACGGCCCCTATGACCTTGACAAGAATCCAACAAACATCACTTCTAAAAGTTGTCCTCCTTTACCGAGAGAATCCCACAGAGTTTATAGTCTGCAGTCTAAAAATTCATCTAAACACCAGTCACTGACACCACTAAATAAACTCTGTTATTCTACAGGAGTTACATCTATCATTATGTCCATCTGCAATGTTATTAATAAACAAAATCACTAAGAGATAATAATAGAAAAATATTAAAATTCACCCATCTGCCACCAATTTGGGAACTTTTGTTTGTTTTTGTTCTCATTTAGCTCAGGAAAATCATAAATCCAGTATCCCAAACTATGAGAATATTTCCTAAAATGACTTGCAACACAGAAATAACTCCTTAAAAGTATTTTCATTTGGACCCCAAAGACCTTATTGGGCCTTCTGTACCATGAGCTACTGCATCAGTGCATCATGGCCTGTGGCTCTGCTGAGGTGTTACTGAAGCCCAGGTTGCTTTGATAGTGGCCTTCAACTCATCTGTATTTTTGGCTTTGATGTGTTTCATCTTGATAAAAGATTGGTTTTGGGGGGTTCTTATCAGTTGGTTTGCCAATGAAGCGCAGTAATAACATGAGCAGCAAACCATGTGGTAGTAGTTTTGGCAAAGGAAGAGGAAATCAATATCTCCATATAGCTTGTTGGAAGATCGAAACATTACCCAAAACCTCCTGGCAGATTCTGCGTTGGCTTTGGACATGATGAAACACAGTAGACCCAACTATCAAGAACACCAGCAGATGACACAGTACCCCAGATCATGACAGGTTGTGGAAACTTCACAGTGGATGTCAAAAATCTAGGATTCTGTGCCCGTCAGCTCTTCCTTCAGGTTCTGGGACCTTGGCTTCAAAATTAAATCTAAAATTTACCTTCTTCTGAAAAGAGGGGTGCCAACTGAGTAAGAGTCCAGTTATTTTTCCCTTTAGCCCAGATAAGACACTGATATTGTCGCTCGTACATGAGTGGCTTGACATTAGCAACGCAACACCTGGAACTCCTTTCCTAAAGACTTTCCAGGACTGTGCGTGTTGGTGATTGATGCACTGAAACCACCCTCAGTCCCTCTATGGAAAGCTCCCAAGTTCTTGACAATCCTCTCAAGACTACAGTCATCCCTGTTACTTGTACACATTTCCTTTCCAGTCAACTTTCCATTAATATACTTCAATAGAGAACTCTGAACAGCCAACCTTTTCAGCTATGACCTCCAATGGCTATCCTCCTTGTGGAGGGTGTTAATTATCATGATCTGGACATGTGTTGAGTCAGCAGTCTTTCCCATGATTGTGGTTGTGAGTACTTAACTAGACTGAGAGATGCACTGTATTTCCACTGTGTGAAAAGTAATTTATTCCAACTTGAAATAAAATGAAATTCTAATAATTTGAGATACTGGATTTCTTATTTTCATGACTCGCAAAGTCATATTTATCATAAATAACACATAAAAGACTTGAAATTTTGCACATTAGATGTAATAAATATTTGAACATCTATCCTTTTCATATAAACTATGAAAAAAATAAGTTTTTAAAGATATCCTTGTCTTTTGTTTTTTTTATTTTTTTAGATGAACTAGTAAATGTGTGTGCAATGCGGTTGTTTGAGTTCCACTCCAGAGCTGTGTGTGAGCACACATGCTGAAAACATGAAGTGGCCTTCAGTGGACACTGTAATCATTCCTCCCATTGGAAACACAAAAAGACCTTCTCAACAACATTACACTGAAAGAGATGGCAGACAAAATCCACAGTTAAAAAGAAATACGGTGCAAATACAATGCCGAAGCACGGCAGTTTTCACAGACAGGTGCAAACAGTAACACGGCAGAAATGGACATGGAAATGGTGATATTAGAAGTGACTAGAGAAATATAACCACCATTTTAAGGGTAATTTTCCAAATTACAAATGCTTACCCTAGTGATTTCTAGCAATGATTTCTTAATGGCTTTAGATAGAGCTTTTTTAAAAAATTTTTTAAGCTATCCACCTACAGACTGCCTTCTGCCCACTTGATACAATGGAGATGAAAGGAATCAGTGGGCCCAAGATTACATTTGAAAAACTTTACAGTAATAAGTCCTTTAAAAACCAAAGCTCCCCGCACTCAGAACAGTCCAAGTGAGTTTTCATTACCAAATAGTTTCTGTCCAAGGTAGAAAAATTGTGAAACTATCCAAAGACCTCAATACACACCAGACAAACAAAAAACAAAGCAGACAAACATGGATTTTCTCCAATATGCCCTTGAGCTAGGCATTTATCTGCAGCTTTACTGTAGCACAAGCGTTTTCTGATCATGAGCCCAAAGTTTCTCTCTCCCCAAAGTTGAATGTCTTTGCCTGTCAACGTCTACTCTCCTCTGTGCCTCATTGTCATTCCCTCTACTCATAAAAGTTTGCTATTGTATCCAACACAATGGACCGTCCACTTAACGGCAGCAAAAACAATAGAAAAGCCAAAGTGAGTCTCCACAGCTTAAAGTGATTAGATGAATTTCTCACTAATCCCCACCTTGAGCAGGTAGGAGAACGCTCCCAGGGCTACCAATCGATTTGATACACACTCTCACACACATATACACACACACTCTAACCTTTTCTAAAATCACCTCATCAAAACTATTCGGGGCACTTGAGCTCATTTCACTATTGTGTTGGTTTTTTGTTTTTTTCTTGTTCCTTACAAAATGGCAATTACATCCAGCATATTAACGAAGGTGCCAAACGATGGGACCATTAAGGGAGCTGACACAAACAGATCGATCGGATATACAACAGACACGTGGAGGAATGAGAGCAAAAATAAAAATCTTTACACAAGGCAACGGGCAACAAAAAAAAAAAAAAGAAAGAAAGAAAAAAGGAAGGGCTGAAAAGAGGAAACGGTGAAAAAGCACAGACAAACAAACGAGCCATGCTTTGTCCAGGCAGCTGTGACGGTTGTATTCTAAATGGGCCATTACAGCACAAACAAGCAGCGCGCTCATTGATTGTAGGCCCACAGGACTCGAGTCACCTGAAAGGCTTTGTGCCCTACAGAGGCAGAGATACCTGCACAAAGCTCCCAGGGGAGACTTCATAAAAAAGGATAGTGATCGTGTACGCCCCGCTATGATCAATATGTTTATAAGTTGTGAAGGCGGATGAGGTGATTTACAAGACGCTCCGTCACAGAGATTTGACAGGAGTGCTGCTAAATGCAGTAAAAGCAAACTTATGAAGAGTTTCTCTTTAGTCTCATTAGAGCTCAGGCTTAACTTTGTGACATGGCTGCTCATTAGTTACACCCCAAAGGAAAACATCTATGGCAATACAAAGGGTAAAAAGTGCATATATTTGTATTAAATGACTGACAATGAAAATAAGTTTGGTTCAATTGCTTTGACTGAGCTCCTGTTTAAGAAACTTTTTTTCTTGGTTCAGATATGTAACAATTAAGGTCATGTTCACATCTGCGGTTCTGCTCAGCTGGTCCAGAAATGAAATATTAAATTGCTGTCTCGTTATTCAGATCTGCCGCAAACAAACCACGAGGAGTAAAAATGGAGCCTTGCAGACGGACAGGTAACTCGCTGATTGGGCGGGTTTAATGATGAAATCCTGCATCATCATTGCAGGGCAAGAAAAGTTGTGCAAGTTGTTTTGTCCAGGTTGCATAACAGAGCAATTTGTTTCACTCTCAATTTGTCTGCCATGGACTAAATGTTTGGTCTGCAAAATATCCGACATTGACAAGAAATATCCATCAACGTTTCCTTGAAGGCGAGGTAAGGTTTTCAAATTGCTTCTCTTGTTTGTTGAAAGACTGAACATATTCAACATCTGCTACAGAAGGCCAAGATGATACTGAATTATATATTTCATCGAGTCCTTGCAGATTAATTTGCTTATGAAAAAACTGATCATTCCAGCTCTAAATGTCTCTGCGTTTTTCAGAATTATCCACATTTATCTACAGAGAGCACAAAAAGTAACAACTAATGTTTAGCATTAATAGTCAGACAAGCATTGCTTCTCTTATACCATGTGTAACAGGCAAATCATACTACCATTGTTATTATTTTTTTTATCTCTCAAAGAACAGAATCCATGGTCACTTTACCAGTGGATAACCCCTTTGCTATTACAGTAATGTCCATAGGTTCAGTCAGTTCAGTCTAGAAAACTCCTTCACAACATCTAACCAAGTCAAAAACACTCTCAAGGAGGTAGGTATATCATCATCAAGGTCTACAATTAAGAGATGCCTTCATGAGTGGAAACAGAGAGAGTTTACAACAAGGTGCAAACCACTGGTTACACTCAAGAGCAAGGACGATGGATTAGAGACTGCCAGAAAACATCTACACAGGCTTCTAGTGTTTAATGATGATGTGACTGCTGGTAGAAGCAGAAGGATAAATTGTGAAGTGTACAGGGATATACTGTCTGCTCAGATTCAGACAAATGCTACAAAACTGACTGGATAATGACCCAAAGCATACTGCAAGAGTTTCACCAGGCAATTGGATATTTTTCACCTGATCTCAACCTGGTGCGAACTGGAGTCCCAGTCTAACCTTAACCTACGGGGACAAGAGAGTAACTGTAGAGCCAGCTGACTCTTCTACCACAGGTACTTTGTTATTTAGTACCTGTGGACATAAGTAGCTGCACATAAGTACCTTATAAACATATTTATTGCCTCCTTGTGTGTGCACACATGTACATGTACATGCTCTGTACTAGAAAATATATCTGTGAAACTTCGCAATACTTAATACAATATATACACACACACACATATATATTGAAACAAAACTGCTGAACACAGTGAGCTTAGAATAGCTAATTAACATCATGATGTTATAATTAAGTGAACAACTGAAACTTGCACACGTTGAATTGTGCGCACTAATTCAAATACCTGTCTTTGAGGTTGATGAACTGCAGTTGTTTTCTTTATGCACCACTGCTGATGTATGTGGGGTTTTTTCTTCCCCTCAATTTTCAGCAGTTTTCTTGCCTGTGGCATCTACACCGCTATTTGAAGATGAAGCATGGTTGCGTTTTCGCAGTTTTTGTCACTCACTTGGTACTTAAGCCAAGACTGCAAATGCATCTAATAAGTCAAGGATTTAGCCATGAACTTGCTGAGACCTGACAAAAGAGGCATCTTCAATCACTGCAATATAGCAGAGATGCAGTTAATGTCTGGCTGCTATTGTGTAGTTTGACTCCATTTTTTTGGAGGCTCTGTTAAAACACAGTTAGTAGGGCAGCACACTTGTGTTTTTAATCATTTTCACTGTCAGACACTAACAAAATAACACTTCTCATTCAGCTCAAATCATCAGCACATTCGACTGTAGCAGCTTAATTGAACTCTTGTTTTTAACAGATAAGGAGCAAGGTAGATAGTTTTATTTTTGCACATTTCACAAGAATGAAGGGAGGAAATGAAAGGAGGTGTTAGGCAGGTAGTATTTACAAAAAGAAAAAGAAATCAACTTCTTCCAAACAGCTACATCTCATTAATATACAGTCCTGAAAAAAGAAATACAAGATACCAGTGAATAAATTCTCCACCTCTCCTCTGTTACAAGAAAGAAAGAGGCCATTCTGATGGGACTATGTGAATATTATTTGAGTGAAAGTTCCCTAAACTCTTATCATACTGTGTGACTGTTAATACCCTCAATATATGAGAGCAGCTTAACTAAAACCCTTGCCCTCACCCTTTACTGTAGCTGTAAAGTGGGATGGTTTGTGAGATATGACTTCTGAGATTAAATAAAGTGTAACAAGAGACTTATTGTATGGACATTTCCTGAACTGTGTGGCTAGAATAAGAAGATGATCCTGCAGGATTTGTTTGTAAGAGGACTGGAAATCATGTCTTGACATCCCACTGCCTCCTACGGTAAGATTTAAGCAAATGTGGATGTGTACAATGTCAACCTGGCTAAAAAACCGTCTGTATCGAAGACGAGGTGCCATCATTTCCAACATTCATCTCTGAGAAGATGAAAAAGAAATAAGAAGCAGAGTATGTGTTAAGGTAAGAGCTGAAAGATCAAACGGATAGAGTGCACTTTTCTCTCACACACATAAAAAGACAAATCAAATATCACATGCAGCCAAGCATGAATAGCTCTTTGTTGCTGGAAAAATTGTGCAGAAACATAGGTGCCACTGCATGCCAAGCTACATGCTGTACACATGCTGGTGAGGCAGCCATGCACAAACACAAATGAAGAGTAGATATACCAGAAGTTTTTGAAGGGCGTGATGATTTCAAAGCCCCTGCGGTCCACGTCTCTGATGTTGGCAGCGGTCAGTTCCACTTCAGCAACAGCCAGCCCCGCTTTATAATCCTGAAAATCACAAACACAAAGACAGAAAAAATAATAACTATTTAACAAATTATTTTCACATTTTCTCAGCAAAAAATATGAAAAGGAATTGTTTATCCTCTTCTTACATTACAGGATTGACTGTTTGCCTGAGTGTTAAATATGGAGTTAAAGCCACAAGATTGTTAGCCTAGCTTGGCATTAAGGCTAGAACCAAGAAGAAACAACTGGCCACACACACTTGTTATTTCTACATTTAAAAAAATAAAATAAAATTTCACCTACATCTTTGCAACAAAACAACCAAGCATGACCAAACTATTCATAACTCAGAATACACAATACCTAACTCTCTCCTTTAAAATTTTAACAGAGAGGCTAGCTGTTACTAAGCTAATATTAGATACCATTTGCTCTAACGCCATGTTTGGAAAGTACACATTTAAGTACTTTCAATCTTCTCAGCTTAGTCTTGACAAGGATGCAAATAAGTAACTTAATAAATTATAATTCACTGAGCTGTACTTTGAATTGCTTTTATTAATTTTTATTTCTGACTCACTGCACAAGCTAATAATCTCAGGGTTATTCCTACAAAGACAAAGAGGTTTGGGGCTTTTCTGTATGGGTTTTGCATGTTCAACCCATGTCTGTGGAGTCTCTCCAGGTACTCCAGCTTCCTCCAACAGTCCAAAAACTTACATTCAGTTAGATTAACTGGTGATTATAAATTGGCCATAAGTGTGAATGTGAGCATGAATTGTTGTCCGTCTCTGTGTTATCCCTGCGACAGCCTGTTCAGGGTGTACCCTGTCTTTTGGCCCTTGTCTCTTAAGCCCCCCCCCCCAACTCTCAGTTGGATAGGTGGAAGAGGATGGATGCATGAATAGATGGATGGACGGATGGATGGATGGATGGATGACCATTATAAATGCTGCTATTGAAAGACTGGAAAATGGCTAATATTGGCCTGCTGCCAAATCGGTTGGACTCTACTAATGTTGTGCTTAGTTACTTCTTAAAGGCTTCTTTTTATCCATTAAACAATCTTCTTAGTAAAAAAATAAGCATCAAAATTGATTGCGAAGTGTTGGCCTAACATCACATTCTGAATTGTACTGAAACAAACTGCAAAACAGTTTTCTTTCACACTAAAAGAGTGTTACTTTCATGTACATCTTTATTTCCCCCACTTTTAAAGCACAAATATATGCTTCAAGTTGAAAATGAATACAGAAAATATTTAAAACAATGTTCCCTAAGGGGCCCTGCAAATATTTGGCTTCACACACTGGACAGTATTTCAAGCCCCTTCTGGCCAAATTACAGACCCTGCTTGATAAGGTGGGATCAACAGGTCAGCTCATTAAAGGCGCAACCTGTTACTCAAATGAGGCTTGAATGTCAACACTAAGGAAGAAACACAGTCACACATATACTTATATATATATATAGACTTGTAAGAGGGACCTGCTGAACTGTCATTGGCTTTCTTTCTCTCCTCACCAGTGACGCACAAACTGACTCTGT